>JZLH01S0495451.1:0-20000 GCA_001188425.1 Eucidaris tribuloides
AAATAGCGTAGGTGTACACACAGTAAGTCTATGGAAGAAAATGGGCAGGTGAATCCGATCAACTTACGATTTTCACTTTTTTAAAGCACTAAATAATCATTTTGAAATACATTTTTTCCCATTTTTATCAAAGACAATGGTAGCTTTGGGAATCACGTAGCTCAGATTTTGTTAACAGTGGTAAATATTAGCCAATACCTTTACTGAGCATGGGATACACGTTTACGCTAATTTTAAACTAATTACCTCGCATTTATATCACAAGTTATTATTACCCCGTTAAAGTATATTATGGTAATAGGATGAAGATGATGATGATGATGATGATGATGATGATGAAGAAGATGGTGATGATGAAAATGATGATACTGATTCTTCGTTTTTTTTTATTTTTCTCGTTTTCGTCTTGCTCCTTATCTGCCTTTCTCCCTCTCCTTCCACTTTTCCTTCTTTTTCTTTTTCTTCTTTCTTCTTCTTTTCCTTTCTATTTTTCTTCTTCTTCGTCTTCTCCTCCTCCTCCTCCTCTTCTTCTTCCCGTTCTAATTCATCACTTTATTTCATTTTATGCTCCACCCATCAGACCAAGATATTGAAGAGATTCCTCTAGACGATTATGCAAAGAAACCCGAGACATTAATTGAGACGAAAGAAGACGACGAACAACAAGAAAATAGTGAAGCTGTCACTCCGAGTACGAGTAAGACGAACACCAACGCTACCTCCATCGGGAATCCCACATCGAAGCAAGGGGCAATGCAATCATCAACACTGTGCGTGCTTCTTTGAAACCACCAACCAGCTCATTTTATTGGAACAAGATATTAATCGTGTAAAAAACAATTTGTATAATACTGAATAGATATGTGCTAAATATATTTTGTATACATGATTTCATGATGCATTGGAAGGTATGCACAACTATATTTTAAGCGAATTTGACGCAAACGTTTTACGTTATCAATTCAAGCACAATAGCTCATAGTCCCATCACATTTTTTTTCACTAAAAAGTCTTGAACGGTTGATTGAAATTGCTGACTGTAAGGAAAAGTTGTTTTATATATCCACCTTTCAATGAATGGCATTTCCGGATATAACTATAACTTTGGGTAACCCAGAGAGAGTAGAGTTTACATTTGTCTTCTGTGATCCATGAAGACCGTCTGTTATACCCACCTGCTAAAATGTATAGTATTTAGTTTTTCGTTTCTTAATCATCATTTGTTTATGTTTGGGTATTAATATAATTGCTCATTCTGTAGCATGGCTCGAAAGTATTGAAGAGTTTGACAAAGTACATGTATTTATAATTTACCTTAGATTTCTCTACTAATTCACAATTTTACAGTATAATAGTGCAAAGAGATATAATGAATCGTGAAATGCAATATTGTTGATTTCTCCGTATTAATAATACAATGTAAGTGCGCACTTGTGATTGGCACGTCTTAATTTAAACCCACAATTCACTTCAGTGGTAATGCCAAACTTAACGCGGAATTTGCTTTGGATATACGCAGATCATCAGAGAAAGGCATCAGTATTTGTATTGTTTTGTTTGAAAATGGGCAAGTAGCACTATACGCTATATTTCTAACGTAAATACCTTTTGTTTGTACTAGTATTCCATTTTCCCTTTTACACACTAAATATGAACAGATTTTTTACTTTCTCCGAACAATAGAGTCTCACACACTTTCCTAAAAAGGGGGTTTCAAATTTTGTCAGATATGAATGCGGATATGAATGTTTTACTGAATCCCCTTTTATTTATGTTGCCATATTATAAGTAAAGGTACTAACAGGAGTTTTATTTCATTACGAATGATGCCCTTAAGGAGATCTTCTTTCGTGCGTTTGAAATGCACTTCTTTATTTTCATCCATCTTAATTTTCATCGTATCGTTTTATTTTTATCCGCTTGCATTTCTTTCTTCACAGTCAAATGAAAAAATAATCTGTGTCATTTTGGCACCCTTTTCAGGTTCAAATGGATTTTGACACGCAATAGAGATTCGAATTGACTCCCAGCGTGTAACAGTTCTTACCACGGCCCAAATGCAAACATTTTTCTGACATCCTGGGTGTCAAACGATTAATACCTTGTTAAAAGATTGACGACTCATATGGTTTGACACCCTATGGGGTGTCATTCGTAAATGATGATCAGAGAAGAGTTCTCATTTTGAGCACTTTTCGGTGGTCAAAATAACACCCCACATGTTCGGGGGAATCAAAATGACACCCTATAATATTATGTTCGGGGGTGTCGAAATGACACCCCATATGTTTGGGGGTGTCAAAATGACACCCCATATGTTCGGGGCGTCAAAATGAGTACCGTACGCGTATACTGTGAGTACGCATGCGCTCGATGAATTCTCTGTCCGTGTTTCGAGTCACTTCGACGGCCGCACGACGTAATCGATATTAAGCAGGCTCGAGGATCGACCAGCTAATAAAAGAAGAAGCTGCATTTTAAGCTAATTAATTATCAAGTACCACAATACAAGGCTATGACCGATGATATTGTTAAGGAAGAAACAGGATTGAGATCATACACAGCTGTGACTGAAACTTTGTAAGTGAGTTAAAATTACTATCAATGTTATTGTATCACTGCATGCAACCTGCAACATGTGAGCAAGAGACATTGATGTTTCTGTTTAAACTAGGAAATAGAGTAAAGGTTAGTGTTAGTTTTTACTCTTTTGAGGTTAGCGTTAACAGGGCAATTAACAGTAGCATCAATAATTCCAAATAAATCAGTGAATTTTACCATGCCGCTTGCCTATACTTAGTTTTAAATCTATCTTAGTCTAACTCTCATCTTAACATGTAACAGGTATCAAGCTTGATAAAATAATATTGATAGTAATTTTAAATCACCTACATGTACTTATAAAATTACAGTCACAGCTGTGCATGATTCTAGTCATGTTTCACCCTTATCGATGTCATCAGTCATAGTCTTGTTATGTGGTGCTTAATAATTAATTAGTGATTCCCTTTTGGGTGTCACCAAAGAATGACACCTTCTTCTTACTACTTTTTACTCCTTTTCGGGTGTCAATGTGACGCCTGGGGGGGGGGGGGGTCGAAAAATGGATTCTCAGACCTCCTTTTCCTCCTTACGTTTTGACGCCGCTTTCGGTGTCATTTTGACACCCATATTTTTGCAGTGTATGTACATAAACAGGTCTATAGTTTTGTACAAAATACGAATAATATGTATATGTCTGTACAGAATACTATATATATATAAAGCGATTTATATGTGCATATTAACATGTATAATTTGTTGGAAGATATTTGTTATATTTTGCATATGCTTTATGAAATGTTGACACTATGAATATATTGATCAGGTGAAGAGCACGAATTGCACATAAAATGTTTAAATCTAGTACTACATTCTTCTCCGACTCTTTTATTTTTGTGATTTGTTAAATAAAAGCCCCCAAAACACCGGTAAAATAATATCAACACATCGACACTTTCATACACGAATATATCCACTTATTGAATCACACACAAAACACACACACAAACTCAGACATAGACATACACGCACCTTACATACACACATACAAACACGTACACACGCGCGCTTACAAACAGCTGCATGCTGACACACAGGCAGAATACACACATAAACCAGTTTAGTTATTTGGCATGAATATCCATTTGCTACTATGTTACGTAGTCACAGATGATCGTAAGGAAACATGTGAAACAGGCTTGACATGTTTGAATCATCTTATGGGCAATTGCCGTGATGATCCTATTATCTCCAAATATTTAATGTAATGCATTGTTTTCACCGTTGATATATTCTGATATCACGTGCGATTTTTTTATCCCGTTGATAATTGCCCAAAGTATGACGATCCTGTAATGCAAAAAACAAAAAAACAAAAAACAAAGAAAAAACAAAAAGATTAAGGTTAACATTGAGTTGTTACTAGTTACCAGTAACATTAAATAATTAGAGGTATCTTCGATCCACTGAAAAGAAAAACCTATTATCAAAACATGTATTTATTTAGGATAAACAACACATATTTTGTTCTTCATATTAATGTTTCATTTTTAGCACATACATGTATAAGAAAAAAATGAAATAAAAAAAAAATCATACACGGAAAAGAGCATAATTGGAAACTAAAGACGCCATCTTGTGCGAACATTATACATATATATATATATATATATATATATATATATATATATATATATATATAAACTATTACTACTTCTACTATTACTACTACTACTACTACTACTACTACTACTACTGTTATTATTACAACTATACAGAAGTAACAAAAATAATATTACCTGAAGCTATGGCATCATGTTGGTGTCTATCCCTGCAATAAACACAATGTTTTGGAGGTGAACGCTTTATCACTGCTTCTGAAAGCGGTTGGTTTTTAATCGCTTTTTTTTTTTACTGAATGTTATGAAATAAACTTCCTTCGATAAAAAAAATAAATCTTGACTGACCGTAACGTATTTAATATCTATGGCACATCTCCAGTTGTCACGCATGGAAATATCTTAATGTGCCTTGAATTTTGAAGTAAACATTTTACGCGCTAATGATCTGGTAGACAGACATGTCTTCCCTAGAGACGCATTTTTTACCATTAGACACAAGATTAATCTTGATTCTCAGGATCGAAATACAACTCCGATAAAAATGAAAACTATGGCATATTGCTTAAAGGCAATGAATCTCATTTGCAGCCTTTCCACAACACAGCAAACCACTATTTACTCCCTTGGACTATTTATAAAGGACTTGCCTGTGAAATCTGATTATCATAAATTACCTATATTTTGAAAAATGTGTAAAAATAGTTGTGTAATGTATAATCAAGACATACTTTTCTAAATCATGGACCTACAGTAGGTCCATGGGTATATCAGGCTGATTACAGTACTTATGTAATGCCAGATGGTTGTGCTGGCATGAAAGGAATGCTAGGTCATCTACATGCACTGTATCGTACAAACCAACATATATTGCACTATGACACTATGGAGATAAAACGAGACCTGCATGTATTGTCTAAAAATAGACCAGTACTACTGGTAAAATTTTTGTCCCCAGAAACCAAAAATCAAATTGAAGCGAAACGTTTACTATGATTCCACTAAAATTGCATTTCTAGCTCCTACACTTTGGTAAAGGTTCTGAACCAGCGCAGGTTCTGAACACAGACGAAGACAGCCCAATACCACCAAATATGGTATTAAAAACGTGAACGTTTGGAACAGAATACATACCTTTCCGGCTTTAGCGGGACGATCTGTAGAAAAAAACAACAGCAACAAACGAACAAAAAAGGTTATGGCGTTATCACTATGAAGAGAAAATAAGCAAATATGAAACGCACGAGTGCATTAACGAATTAAGCTTGAACGAGTGATTGAATTGCAGCTTTTAAGGAAATTTTATTCTTAAACATTTAGTGGCGATTATTATCAATTTGATTTTGTTTTGTAATGAAATATGCAGTTTTATCAACTGATGTGCAAATCAGAAAAAGAAATATTAGAAAATCAGGAAATAAAACTGAAAATTTCTAAAGACGTGTCCAGATACAAGTTATGAATGTCGTCCAGGGGTGTATGCGAATTGCAAAATCAAACCGTCTTCAACGAATCTTGCAATACCTATAGATTGATTTCATGGAGTATGTGATATCAATTAGGGATATTATTTCCTGTGTTTTACACTAAATTGTGAGGCCTAGCACATAGGTTTATTTTGATTTGTAAGTACTCTAGCGGGTTAAAACGTCTAATTTCTCGGTTTGTCACTTTCAAGAAAAGCAACTTCATTAAACACGAAAAGGATACGTCATCATTGGAACTCACACTACGGAAAATGGGAAACGCAAAATAAAGCATGAATATGATAACACAGACATACCATCTTCGTCCTCGTCATTTTAAGATGGAAATTCTGTGGAAATGAAAGAAAATAACGTGCAAAAACGCAATTTTTACAACGACACCAATGAGTGGTTCTTAATGTAATCTTCACGGGGGGGGGGGGGGGGGGGAGTCAAACATAATGTTGTACACATGCTTTACTAAATTATTTCCAGACACCCCCAGAACAAGTTTTTCTCTGTGTGCAAAATAACCCCCTAAACAAGTTTTCCGCTTGCTTCATTTACACATTTTGACCCCCAAACAAGTTATGGCCAGAATATGACCCCTAAACAAATTTTGTCTTATTGCTAACAATAAGCTTAAATAGACAAAACTATCTTCATGGTATTACATCCCTGTCAAGTTTGTAGACAATGAAGGAATACAATGTTTTTTTTTTTCCAGAAACTAGGAGGAAAAAGCTTGGGAAAAATATATCCTAAATACGTTTGACCAGTCTTACAAAAAAGCTTGGTAAAAAAAAAAAATACCCTAAATACGTTTGACCTGTCTTTCAAAACTACACTTTTTGTTGAAAATCGGTGTTTTTGATACCCTTAATGCGCGCAGGCGCGGACCGCGTCTGAAACTGAGAAAACATCCCTTTAAACACGTTTTTTGGTTACGCGTGTGTACAGCATTATGTTTGAGTGCCCCCCCCCCCCCGAAATAGTATAGAGAGTATAGGCCTTTATTTTTATCGGCGCTTGAGTGACACAAAATGCTTCTATGTTTGATTTTGCTTAAGTTAACAAATTCAAAATGAATCCTTCCATTCAGGAGATACACTCCAGCTGGTGTTCGTTTTCAAGAGGATTTTTTTGTTTCTCCTAATCATGTCAGTGCCCTTTAAGCTCTACGTACAGCGAAAGCAACAACTGTACTTGAATTTTCCGAGAAGAGAAAGAAGACTTCATTTCGCTAGCCACTCTTTCAGAAACAAGAGTGACCAAGCTTCAAGGCTCATCCTTAAGACCCTACGTCATGGAAACGGAAACCCTTTTAGAACGACTTCAACCTACATACACTTACAATACCACGACAGGACATTGGACTAAATTCAGATGTTTTTCAAACTGCAATACTAGATAAATGCAAAACAATTGCACTTCGGAAGTATGTTGCCTCGCCCTAGATAAGCAAAACTTGACATTTTTTTCCCAGAAATTATGCTTTCGTTGTAGTGTAGGAAGTGATTTTTATGTTTGTATTATTGTTTTTTTTCTGGGTATCAAATATTATACCTGGACCTGTGTAAAAAAAAAATAAAATAAAAAAAAAATGCCAAACTCTCTTTTCTGTGTATACCATCGTTGTCGCTGTCGTGTCTCGTTTTAGCCTGTCATTGCTTTATCCATTGTAGTTCACGTCTTGCTCACCAGGGTTGCCAGTTCGCCAGTTTGGCGTTTTTTAACCCCGAAAACACACAATTTGGCGGGTTTTTTTATATCGTTTGGCATCGAAGAATTCAAAGGGGACGCCAAACGACCTTTTGACCTTTTTCAATGACATACCTAAAAAAAATATTATAAAACCCGATTTTCTAGGGATTTTCAGTCAAATATGTGCCACAAGGATCCAAAAGTAGCGCTGTGCATTTGCTTAATTCCTGAACAAATTTTGGCTGTGCGTTAATCGTGGCATTTAAAATTTCGGATGCGTCAAAGGTTCCAAAGCTGTAAAAAATTGATTACCTCGAACCACATTTCGGCTATACTGCCCTTAAAATGCATCAAATGCAAATTTTCAGGGGATTTTTCACTGAATTTGGCATTTTGATATTGGAAAAACCTGGCAACCCTGTCCCCCACTGCACTTACATCTTGGCCACCTCTACTACGTTTCCCAAGAATGTGGGTCACAAGGATTTTCTTTTCCATCCCAAAATATTGCCCAAATACCTCAGCCCTTTATATACCATCACACCCGTTAAAGTATCATTTTATTTCTAATAATCAATAATATTGGAAAATGGATATATTACATAAACGTGGCTTTCTTGCCCTTTTGCCTCTTTATCTTTCCTTTCGACATGTTCGTCATATACTGCTTTCGTTTTGCTCGGCTTTAATCCAATACTAGATTGCAACACTATTGTCCTGTGTGGTTTTTTGTGCGACTTAGAAATTATTTGAAAACTCTCTTATCTGGCATTTGTTGATGTTTCACAGATTAAAAAGATGGAAGTATATTATCCAGGATTGTAACCGTAATCTTTCAAGTTCTTGCAGTCTTGCGGTGCGATAAACATCGTCAGACCACCTCATTACAAACCAATTTAAAGTCAATATAATATACAAAGAAAATAATTTACCACGCCACCCCCCCCCCCAAAAAAAAGAAATTTAATTGATCACAGGTACATCATCGTCACTTTCGCTGGAAGTTCTGTTATTATAAATGATGATGAAATTAAAAATAAATAACAAATAGTTAATATTATTAATGATAAAAATAGTAATACTAATGATAATGATGATGATGATGATGCTAATACTACTAACTACTACTAATTAATATCATCATCATTATCATAATAATAATAATAAAATGATAATAATAATAATAATAATAATAAAATAATATATGTTAAATAATTACACTTATGTATAGTACAATAATATAATCGTGGTAGTACTACTAAAAAGAGCAAAAGAACCTAGTGGAATGGACGATGACACATTTTCTTTCTTAAAATTGTACCAACATTATTCTATCAACCACATGAATGAAAAAAAAATGAAAACAATATTTAAAATGTTACCTTCCACGTCTTTCTTTACATCACCGAGTACGTCTGTGCAATCATAAAAAAAAAGTATACATATCTAAAACTGGTCTTGACTCTCTAATTTTCACCATATCATACTTTTCGTGTAGCAACATAGTTGTCATTTGCCCCAGATATTATTTCCTTTTACAGTGATAACGGGAAATCAAAGAAAAAAAAACACACTCTAAATTTTGTCTTTGGTTACAGCAGTGATTTCTGAATAGTTCACTTTATTATACGGTCACACCACTTTATGGAATCAAAATCGAAAATCTCCCATCGACAATACAGCATTCGTCGGTAAAGGGCGTGTTTGTCCAAGAAAACTTTGACACCAACACAAGCCTCCGGTTTTATTTGTATCAAAACGGGTTGAGAATAAAACAATCCCGTAAAAATGACTAGTTTAAAATTTGTGGCGTACATACCCAACGAATTTTTATGCTACCTGTAAAGGGTACATGAAAACCTAACGCAAATTTGTGACACACTGGCCTTAGTAAAATCGTAAATTTGCAGACGTCCCTATGTATTGTCAATGGGAGCTAGAACAAGTTGATCACGCAAGTCGAACCACCGCGCAATCTGCCCATCGCACACTGAGGATAGCGACATATACTGCCGAACGCCCTATACTGTCGATAGGGAGAATTAATTCATCGTATTCATACAATATATACCGTACATTTACCACACATTTGAACAGAAATGTGTCATCATTATTAATAAGATATCGAGTACTATAATGACGCGCAAAAGGCGGCAGTGGAATGGATGCTAACATTTCCCCCCTTTTTTTAATTGTACAAATTCATTCAACATCCACTTTTTTTCATTTGAAAATGAAGATAATGTTACCTTCAAAGCCTTTCTTCACGTCGTCGATAACGTCTGGGTAATAAGAAATTTATAAATACCAACAACTTGATAATCTCTAGTAGTCACCAATAATACTTTCCATACAGCCACATATCTTGCACAATTCGATTATTTTTTAAATTTCCTAATGAATTTAGGATGAATGATATCGTTGGTGATATACAGTCAGTAATATTAAGTGGTTAGAATAACAACACGACTTAGTTTTAGATTGATATCTAAGGTCACTATCGCATGATTCATGCAATGACAATGCTATCAAGACCTCAAATACTTCACTTAATAGTCACATTAACATCTGTCACAAATTCACAAAACCCTGAGTTTAATTTGAAAGAAACCCAGATGCAAATGCAGATTTATGTCCTTATAATCGAAAATCATATTAAACCCAAAGTATAGTTTTAATAAATTATAAAAAAACAATACATCCTTTGAATTTATTAATATTGGTGGCAGTATAAATAGATAAACATTTATGATCTTCCAATGCCCTGAAAATTGCGGGATTGAGACCCTCCCATTTTTGTTTTAAAAATTACTCAAAATGTAAATTGTCTGGCTTTTTTTTTTTTGGGGGGGGGGGACCCGAGCATTTCCCATGTACGGCTAGATGTTCACTCATAATTTTAAAATAAGAACGGTCACTCTGAAGAAAAAAATCAGCAGGTTTGATATTGTTTTCTCGTGTCTGGGGTGACAATAAAATACTTTGGACCAAAACAAAATAAATAAATAAATAAATAAATGTCTGATCGATGACCAAAACAAAATGAATACACACATGAATAAAACGCCTGGTTGACTGAAGATATACTTGTGCTTTAATTAATAAGTTTTTAATTCGAAATTAATTCGATGGCATAGTTTTTTTTCTTACAGAGTTTCATCCTCTATATTAAAGACACTATATAACACTATGGAAGACCTGTTTAAAAAATTGTCCAACTTTGTTTTCTGACATAAAATCTGACAGTGTTTGAATGGACAAATAAACACCCTAGAACACAAAAGTTTGCGCAGTTATGCTGTCACTAGTGCAATAATGTGCAGATACAAATTGGCATATTAATTAATCTCAGCCGATAGGAAATTCTGCAACACAGCAGTCCATGGGGGAAACTTGGAATGGTCTCTCAATGATTTTTACTTTTTAAAGCACTTAATGATCGTTTTAAACTGCAATTTCTTCAGGCCTCCATTTTTAGACCATATCAGAGACACTGGTAGCATGGGGAATCATGTTGTTCAGATTTTTTTTTTTTTTTAACTGGGAACATTGTTATACAATGTCTTTAAGAAGGGACCCATCGCATCGGGACAGAACTGTAATTCAGTACTTATAGGAGCAAAACAAAGCCGTCACCCCCTCCTATGCTTCAAAATGACAAACGAATACAAGTACATACCATCTTTCTCATCCATTTCGGCCGGAAGTTCTGTTGCATAACAAGTGATCATAATAATGTTAAGAATGATGATTATAATAATGACAATAATACTGCTACTACTACTACTACTACTACTACTACTTCTACTACTACTTCTACTACTACTACTACTACTACTACTACTTCTACTACTACTTCTACTACTACTACTACTACTACTACTACTGCTACAACTACTACTACTACTACTACTACTACTACTACAGCTAATAACAATAGCTAAAACGTGGTAAGTACTACTGTAAAGAGAAAAAGGCCTCAGTAGAATACACGATATCATAATTTCTTGAAATTGCGCAGAAATGATTAAATCATCAACCACATTTCGCTTTGAAAATTATAACAATATTAACAATCTTACCTTCCATGTCTTTCTTCGCATCGTCGAGTAAGTCTTTGTAATGAAAAACAAACAGTGCACATACCTAAAACCAGATATCAATCCTTCATTTTTACCACATCATAACTTCCATGCAGCTATAGAGTTTGCACTTTATTACGCACCACACTATTTCTTGTTACAGTGATAACAGAAGATTCAAGAACAAACAAAATGGTGATTTGTAGACTAATCACCATGTATACCGTCACATTATTATGGGTGATGAAATCAAATTCTCTATTAATTTATCGTATTTAGATTAACATTTACCTCAAATTTGCAGAGAATTGGTTATTTACTATTTCTATTACTATTGATAAGATATGAAGTATTACAATAAAATGCCACTGTGAAACAAACGCTAACATATTCCTTATATACAGTGTCCCAGAAAAAAATGGTCCAATCGGGAGAAAAATATTTAAGGTATGTAATTGTTTCAAAAGGTGTGTGTACTTGGTATCATTTTAAAGTAGAATAAATGCTCTTTCTGATAAACTTAACCCAATTCAACTTGCTTTTTTACGTCAAAAGTTATGATTACTTTTGTGCATTCAGGCAAAACCACGTTTGTCCCACTTTTGTGTATTGGTCATAATGACAACTAAATTGGTGGCGGTGTTACTTACAGAACTCATAAAAAACTGAATTACAAAAATCAATAATAAATCAAAATAGCAAATGAATTTTTCTTCCAATATGTTTATTTCTGATTATCTAGTAAATAATAAAAAAAAAATACAAATAACCCTTACTCGGCGTTGGAGTGATATTGCACATGATCATGTCTTCTGTTTACCAGACTGCATTCACAATAACATGATGATCTGCACATCTCATTCATTTTAGCCCTTAGTGAAAGTTGTGAACCTCTTTTGTACTGCAAATAATAGGAAATCAGAAATGTACAACTTGAAAAATCTATTTGTTCAGCTTAATTGAACGACTAGACAATACTTTTCATACTCTCATTGTGATTTCTGTATTAAACAATATGCAGAAACTGCATGCACATGTACGGCACATACAGTATACTGGGACAAACACGATTTTGCGTCATTGCAGAAAATTCAATTATCTCAAGATTGACACAACCAAATGAAATGAAATAAATTGCACCCAAAAGTATGGTCTTTTAGCTTTATGACAATACCTAATGTGACTAGGTTGTTTATGATTGTCACATATTAAAACAATAATTTCCGATTGACTTTTTTTTGGGGGGGGGGGGACTCACTGTATTGTACAAATTTACTCATCAATTACTTTTTCCATTTGGAAATAAATGTAATGTTACCTTCAGCATCTTTCTTCACTTCGTCGAGTATGTCTGGGTAATAACAAAATATAAATACCAAAACCTGGCTTGAATCCCAAAATATTAGCAAGTCATACGATCCATGCAGCTACATGTCTTGCACACTTCAATTAACTTTCGCATTCCCTAATCAGTTTAGGGCGAATGGTGATATGACTTGGTCCTGTATTGAAAGCTACGGTCACTGTCTCGGGGTGTTTGCAATAATCATTCAATCATGATCTCTAGTAATTCACTTTATCCACATTACCGTCTATCGCAAAAATTCACCAAAAGCGTACTTGAAAGAAACTTAGGTATGAATAATCATAAAATATACAGATATATTTCTTTATAGCATCAAATCATATTGGCCCGTATTCTGAAGTCAAGTTTAAATTTAAACCCGAGTCTAAGTGTAGTTTAAATATCCGATGTCAAGTCTAACTATCCGAATTCCTAACATCGTGTTTCTGAACTATAGACTCGAGTCTAAGTCGGGTTTAAATTGCATGTATATTTTAGACTGGGTGTACACCTAGTTTAAGTCTGGTGTAACTCACTTTCAAAATGGCAATTGTGCCTACATGGCGACTTTTAAGACGTTTAAATGCAACTGTTATTGCACACGGGCCGTCTCAGAAAAATTCCACACTGCGCGTCGCATTTTGGCATGCATGATACGTAGATTGCGTATCAACCCGGGATGAAATACGTTCGTCGGCCTACTACACTGTTACTGAGCTGCACCGGTGCGAAAACCCGTGCGAAAGCCCATGCGAAAGTGCAATTACCGCCACTACTATAGACAAAATTACTCAAATTTATTCAAATCATATTGATAATGAAGATTCAAAGTACAATCTCAACCAACAAACCAGTACTTAAAATAAAATCTTTGTGTGTTAAATTGGGTACAAATCTCAACACTTTCCCATTATTGCCTACTGCACACGTCGTCCACTAGCAGTTATAACACACTTGCACCCGCACCGCGAGGCTAGCGCTATAATGGCACAAATATCGTAATTATATGAAAAGACGTTCAACTCACCCTGTGATCGGAAAGTCCTAGTCTTCCTTAATTAATAAGTCAGGTGTCTGGATTTTATAGTTTATACGGAATTTCTAACCTTTCTTGCTATAGTTTTCTTGAGCGCCTGCTCAGGCTGATTTGCACACGACGGAATCCGGATATTTGTGCGCGTATTGAATGCGCGCTGCCTGTTTGGAAAAATATTCTTAATTCAAGACAATCATCTTTCGTAAACGTTGTGAGGACTTACCTAATTTTGATTTACAAACGTAAATTACATTCTGCTATGTTGTTATTCATTTAATATTGTTAGGACAATTCAGTTATATAAAATAGTGAAAGTCAGGCAATATTTTCATAATTTTACTACAAAACAATTGAAGAAACAACTAATATGCATCTAGTTGCTATCGATCACAATCGATAGCAACAATTAAACCTCGGTCTAACTAAACCCGACTTTCAGAAACATAAAAGGCGTAAAACCTGACTTATACCGGAGTTCGGGTTTAACTGTGGTTTAACTAAACTCGAGTCTAAATTTAGACTGAAGGTATTTAAACCCGACTTCAGAATACGGGCCATTAAATTAAAATTTTCTTATTCAAACTTAATTTGTTTGCATCTTTTTTTTTTGTACAGAGTTTCACCCAATATTTTAAGGAGGGACTCGTGATCAGACTCAGATTCAACCCTTTAGAAGGAAAACAAAACTTCCAAAATAACCCGTTAGCTACGGTAACTACATGCTACCTGCAGAGGAGTCGATCTGGGGACGGGGAGGGGGGCAAACGCCCACCAATGAAAATATTGGGGGGGGGGGAAACATATCGATTTGCCCCCCCCCCGCCAATATTTTACAGCTTGAAAAATCATAATATGCAATGCGTATACATGTTCTAAAACCATCTAACATGGCATAAAAATATTATTAAACATACAATTTTTTTTATTTTTCGGTGCGCTTCTAGGGCGAAATTCATATTACACTTTGGCGCGTGAAGCGCGCAGAAATTTTTTGACATTTTTTCCACTTTTGCCCCCCCCCCCCACCCCTTACGCAACATGGATCAACGCCCCTGGTGACCCGTCATAATTCAATGGAATGTTCAGAATCTCGCAGGCAACGAGCTACCACCTCCCCTTCTTCAAAATGGAAAACGATTTCGGGTACATACCATCTTTCTCATCCATTTCTGCGGGAAGTTCTGACGCATAAAATAATGATGAAAACAATGATGATAATGATGAGGATAATAATAATAACGATAAGAAAAGAAACAATAATAATAATAATAATAATAATAATAATAATAATAATAATAATAATGATAATAACGATAATGAGAATTAGTAGTAGTAAAAGTGGTGATAATTACAGTTTTATATACCTCATATAAAGATTCCTATCACTGATTGTTCAAAACTGTATAATATGACACGCCGATAATCTTTCTATCATTACCTCGAGGGTTTGGGGCTGCTGTCATTTGACCTAAAGTCAAATAATATCACCCCAAACCCTGCGATAGAACAGGTAAACCCTCCGCGAAATGTTGCAGACGTCGTACGTGTATACATGTAATGCACGGCTTAGCGACACGATATCTCAGCGGTAATATGTGGGTGCAGCGCAGTGCATGAATTGATTTTAGCTGTGGCTTGTGATTTACCAAATGATCTGACCAAGATACGGAATACTGAAAAAGAGGATTTAGAGCAGTTACTGAAGAAAGTAGATAGTGCAAGTCAAGTACCCGGTATCAGTCTTTCAGCGTGTTTCTATTGAAGGGTTTTTTTTGCGGAATGAACCGGAAAATGGAATTGAAGATCTCAATTAGCGGAGAAAGTTTAGCCGCTAAATATCTTGCTTTTTGTAGGATAATAGCAGAGAGCTATACTTTAAGATACCGTAAGACGACAATAGAAACAGCCGGTTGCGGTATTAGCTGGTTAGCAACCGGAAATCAACAAAACCACGTGATGGGAAAACATGACCCCTGGCTGCATCGCGCGTGTGTTTGATTGAGCATAAATTTGATCTCGCGCGTCCCACAATACCTTGCGGCAACTCAGGTCAACGGACTCTAGCCGGTAATCGTTACGATCCCGGTACGATCGATTGAGCTTTGCGGAAATGCAATCCAATAGAAACGCACCGATCTCCGCTATTACCCGGTTGAATTTTATCCGAATAAATCTGTAGACTCAATAGAAACACGGTGTTTGTCTTTGAGGATTACGACATCGCTAGGCTATTACCACCACGTTAATTGCACGGTACCTACATAACACACGCAACAACTTCAGTTATCACACAGCTGTACACGCAGCGCATATTGATTTCAACATTGTGAGTGATTTAATTTTTGTACTCTCTTGATACCGCACCTAACAGTTAAATTGAGACTTACAGTTAGTCATATTCATGAATCATTTTAGAGGATGAGGTGTACATTATCATGGATGTTATCTTGAAACTTTTCAGAAATTATTAAAGGTATTGGCTAACATTTACCACAGTTCAAAAAATCTGAGCTACATGATTCCCCATGGTACCATTGTCTTTGATAAGGTCTTAAAATGACGCTCTGAAAAATTGTATTTCAAAATGATTATTTAGTGCTTTAAAAAAATGAAAATCGTAAGTTGATCGGATTCACCTGCCCATTTTCTCACATAGACTTACTGTGTGTACACCTACGCTATTTAAACTCGCCTCGAGTTTTAATTTTTTATTCATGCATAACTTGCCATTGGCAGTGTAACTTTCCAAACTTTTTTTCTAGGGTGTTTATTTGTCCACATGAACACTACTATGTAGTTCAGATATCAAAATTTAACAAGTTTTTAAATTAAAGCTCCACAATGTTAACCTATCCTTTAAATTATCAACCACATTTATATTTTCAAAATGATAAAAGTAATAACCATGTTACCTTCCACATTTTTCTTCGCATCATCGAGTAAGTCTATGTAATAATAATACAAACAGAGTGCATATGAAAAACTGGACTGGAATACTTAATTTTCACATTATACTTTCAATGCATCTACATAGTAGTCATTGTTTTACGGTGATAATAGAAAAATCACTAAATCACTAATCACTGTATATATACTTTCACATCATTATGAGTGATGAAATCGGCATCTATTTTATTTATTCGTCCCATTTGGATTAATATTTACCACAAATTTCCACTGAAATATCCCTGTGTTATTATTGGTAAGATATCAACTATTGTAACACGATAAAAAGGCGACAATGTGATGGATGGTATTTTTCTTTTATCGTACAAATTTATTCAATAATCTCTCATGAATTTGAAAATGATAATAATGTTACCTTCGGCATCTTTCTTCAACTCGTTGATTATGTCTGGGTAAAAATATGTATATAAACACAAAAAAATTGACTTGAATACCTAATTATCACCAAGCCATATAGTTTACTCTCAGCTTCATATCTTACATACTACGATTAACTTTTCCTACTCAGTACAGGGCGAATTATATCTTTATCTCTGGTGACAAAAATTATTAAAGGCAGCGCATTACAATGCTTTCAGTTAAAGAAAATCTCAGCTACACAATTCCACTGCTACCTGTGTTTCTGGTACGGTCTAAAAATGAAGACTTGAAAAAAATATGAAGTTCAAAATGATAATTATGTGCTTTTACATGGTGTTGTTGTAGAACCTTTATCAGTTGATAATAATCCATGTGCAGATTTTTACCTGTTCATATTCCGAAAGTAACGCAATAACTATCTGGAGTGTTGTGTTCTATGGTGTTTATCTAACATGCAAACAGTGGCTGCTGTGTCTGATACCAAATTTTGACAATATTTTAATCGGGGTTCCATAGTGTATTTAATGTAATAATGATGATGACAACAACAACAACAACAACAATAAATAATAATAATAATAATAATAATAATAATAATAATAATAATAATAATAATAATAATAATAATAATGATAATAATAATAAAATAATAATAATAAAATAATAATAATAATAATAATGAAAATAACAAATACTACTACTACTACTACTAATACTACTACTACTAATAATAATACTAATAATAACAATACTAATAACTATAACTCTAATTGTAACCTCAGGCTGGGAGAATTTTTTTGTTTTGGACCTATTGTTTAGATTGCCCTTAACGCACACCTCTTTCCCCTTAAAAGTTAGTGACATGATTGGGAACACTTGAAAATGCCTCAAGAACCAAATGAATTGAAATATATACCAACTATACACTAGCAGGAGTGGATGTCCCACCTGGGAGGATTTGTCTGTAATTTGTTTACTTAAGGAGAATCAAGCATAAACATATGAGTATCTTAATTTTATCCGGGGACGATTAAAATAAGCCCCATAGAGAGCCAGACAGCAGGTTTCCGTGCTACGAGTGATATTGACATTGTTTATTTTAGAATGAGTCAATGTTTGACAAGATTTTCACACGAGAATCCTTGCATAGTTTACATGTTGAGGACTACCCCCAATCATGTCATTTACCTTTACCACTCTCCTGCCCTATTGTGGGTTGTATGCTTACAATGATGATGATGATAATAATAATACTGAATAATAATAATAATAATAATAATAATAATAATAATAATAATAATAATAATAATAATAATATATAATAATATATATATATATNTATNTNTATTATTACTATTATTATTATTATTATCATCATCATTAATACGGGCATGTCTAAGCGCGCTGTTTTCTGTCTATAATAATATCAGGAATTAAAGTTAAATACAAATACAAAATGAACAAAACAATAAAGAAATAAATGAATTAATACTGAAAAGTTGGTGTGCACGTCCGTTGTCCGCCCCTAATGGGGCATTCCAGAGTATTATTTACTAAAAAGGTAAGTTTAAACTGATCGGCGGAAGAAGCCTGATGTATATGGGCAGAGAGAGAATTCCAGAGGGAAGGGGCAATTGAAGAAAAAGCACTGGGTGCAAATATTTAGACATTGAGATAAATTTGTTTACAATCTAAAATCATTCGAATTTACAATTTTCCCCTTCAAATCTATTTTCTTCCCATATGTTTGGTTCTATTAAGAGTAGATATTACACTTTCAGAGTAAAACAAAAATACCAAATTGACCCTTTGGCTACGGGCGGAATCAGAATGGTGAACTCAAAGTCAGTCTGGTTACTCTTTTATGTGTTAGGAAGAATTAGTTATGGATTATGAAATGTATTTGAAGAGCTTAGTTTTCCAAAAGGCGCTAAATCCAGTTTTCACCAAAGACGAGTCAACAAAGATTAAGTCAACAAATTTGCAACTACTGTAAATTTCACGATTTATCTCTGGTTTATTTTTTTTTTATTTCTCCGTAGACGCGTGTTCAAAATCAAGCTAACAAATGCATTTTTTCTCCAATGTTATAAAAGTAGAATTAGCGCCTTTTGGAACTAAGCTCTTCCTACATCACATACATTTAGATGAAATAAGTTAAATAAAATATAACATCAAATTACATACCTTTCTTATCAGCCAAAGCGACGAGGCATAGACCAAGAAGAATTGCACACAAGAAACCCTTCATGATTTATCCGACTGGAGTGATATAAAACTGGAAATATCCTAAACATCGTAAGAAGGGGAGAAGGAAGGGAGAGTAAAAACAAAGCAAGTGGGAAGGATTCAAAACTAGTAAAGGACTGCCAGTTCGTTATTGCTGCCTATTGAATTTTCTGGATAATTGACGCCCAAGTATGCAAACGGCGCACACCTTGCATTTCTATGGAATATACTAATGGAGATAACGTTCGCAGAGACGGCATTCCTTTGCGAAAATAAATTTCAAATTCCCACTTGCCACAAGTGGTAAAAGTACCTGTTTAAAAAAGAACATACTAGCATTCATTTACATAAACACGTACATACTCTCATTTCAATTCAAACATGTCTAAGGGCTATCCGAAAAGTTGAGGGAAGAAAAGAAAATTTGTCGAATATTTCACATAACCTATTTTTTTATGACGTTTGTAATTGAAGCCAATATGAGAAGAATGAATGATTCAATATTATTAACTTCCATGCATCACAGTATTGTTAAAGATGAAGCTGTAACACAAAGAAAATTAACAAGTAAGAAGTACAAAACAAAATCCCCCCAAAAAATACGAATGAAAAAGAGAAAGGAAGAAGACGGAGAGGGTGGCGGAGAGGAAG
>JZLH01S0495451.1:25000-36822 GCA_001188425.1 Eucidaris tribuloides
AAAGTTTCAGATCAAAATATTCACGGGAAAGGGGTAATATTTACGTTTTTCTGAGAGCCTTCCATTCGACCTCAGCGAAGAAAACACACAGAAAATCCGAGTCGGGTAGCGCCGCGCCCTAGCACGCAAGACGCCTGCTCATTGGCTGAGCTGTGTCACATGACGTGGTCGTGATTGATGTATTTCATTTTTTTAGCGAACGTGCAAACTGACAAGCTATCCTTAACTTGACTTGATTTGTTATTATATTCTCGATTTGTTTGCCGTTTCCGATTTTTTCGACATTTTAATCTGCAAACATTAGATTCAACAATATTTTGCGTTAAATATTAAATCAACAGAGTAAGTACAAATGCCGATGTAGCGTGAGAAGGTATTCGCTGCGCCAGACAATCTGTAACCTGGTGGGTTTAGAGTTAAGAAATGCACACGTTTTTTCATTATCCATGTAATTTGTAATCCCCACTAGTAAAAGTACACCAAGTATGTGCACAATCAATTAAAACTTTCACAGGTTCTTTTGTTCTTTTGTTACGCGATGCATAAAGCTGCTCAATCTAGTTGAATAGGCACTTAAACGCGTAGGGCCGTCAAAGAGGACAGAATCATAACTATGGCAAAGGGTCCTGTCATGTCTGTCGCGTGTTAATTATAGGGGGCCCTAATTCCTGCGCGTGCTCCTGGACTGTGTGCAGTTATTCATCATTGAATAGCATATAGCAGACAATAAGAATTATTGTGTCCCGTTGAGAATCTCAGTTTATTTAATCCCGAACTTTGCAATTAGTATGAACAGTCGACTTACAAGCAATTGCTACTTGTGGAAATTTATTGTGTCAAATCTCTCACCCAAGACCGCCCCAAGTGTCTGGCGTCATGGTCACCCGTGCCGCTCGGCAAGGTACGCACCGAGTGGAATAACGCAGATGGTTAAGACCCAATGTATTTTGGTAAACACCAAACGAGCATTAAATCTACCAAATTCGTTAGACTGAAAATAGCACTTTCTACAAACCTATAAATTCCAAATGCAAAATTTCAACAATGATGAGCAATGCAAACGTACTGTTGCTAGGGAGTTTTTTACCTCGGTTTATCAGAATTTCAGCGCGATCGCGATTTCGCAATTTAAACGGAAGCTGCACTTTGACAGCGTTTTTCTCGAAAGTAGATTTTCGTGACACGGTGAAAGCTCCTTGTTTGAAAGTAGAATTTCTCCGGGTATACTTACTTTTATGCAACTTGCAATATACCAAAATAAAAGCTTTGAATATAGATGAAGAAAGAATATGGCAAAAAACAACTGGGCCCAAAAATCGACTTGTGGCTCCTTTTGGCGTGACGGGTCACATTTGACATCTGCAGTCACCCATCCCTGGTCATGGCATAACTTAGAGTAATGGCATAATTTAAAATCTATAGGGTTATTGCAGTTTAACTGCCTTTTTACAGTGCACATGTATTTACATCGCGAGTTCTTCCCGTGTGAGGCTGTGTATAATTGTACAAAGTTGTGTAGTGTGTGGGCCGCGCAACCTACATGTACATGTAGTTGTGTGGTTCACATGGTACCATAGTATCTATGATGGTACACAACCCTACACAGCTTTACGGTGTATATGACGTGTCAATTGGAATTTACACTCACTGAAGCTGAAAAAGACACCGTAAGATCAACTTTGCGGTTACTGTTGGGTTTATTAGAGCGATGATTCTGCCATATTATATTCGTAACGGCATACAAAACGTAACATCATTCATTTACAACTTTACAATGACTCATCTGTACCATAGCTACATCCGTTAGCATAATGAAACATGATACACTTGTTCACATTCACTCCTTATGACGTACCACCGCTTCAGCATACCTCCCGGAAGGACCCGGGCTTTAACCGAAACTTTTGATAGAAATTGTTTTACGGTACGGAGTTCACAACTCCCATCCATGCCAAATAAAATGGCCAAAGCATCCGCACCTGTCAAGCATGGGAACCTACATCCATGCACACGGCATGCTCTCTCGCATAGAGGCCCTCTACGTACGAGCATCCTTCCCCTTCCTTGCGTGGCAGAAAGCATTCGAACTCTCTGCGTTAGAACAGACGAGTTCTCCTGCCCTCTGTCTTACAATCGGCCGGAATACAAAAACCTCATCTCCTGCGTCTACTACAGGCAGTAACGCGGCCCCAAGCGTGATAAATATACATAATGACCTTGGTGCCTCACGATGCTGGCCAATCAACATAAGGCATAATATATCCATCAAATACAACTTCCCGATGAGATATGCTAAAGCAGTGTTCACACAATAATTTGTTAACGACTTCATATATCTATATATATAAATATAAGCGCAGCGGCCTCAAAATAGTATATTTTCCGCTCGGCGCTACGAATCCACAGGCTTGGGTGAAAACCCGCCTAAAAAACCCGTGGACGCCACGGGAAAAGTGGGAGGGAAAGCCCCAAACTGCCAAGCAATGCTTCGACAACGAGATACACTTATCTGAGGATTCTCCTTTAATATGTGAAAACGGTGTATAGTTTGGTTAATCATACAACTAATCAGCCCCCGACCCGTACCCTCACAATCCCATAATAATTAACAGGTGGTGATGGGGTTTGGGGGAGGGGTTTTAATAAGTTCCCGAACACACGTCCACGCTCATTGATCCCAACAGCGAAAATGATGTCTGCAAATTTCTTTCCCGACGGAAACTACACAGGCCTTTACTGTTCTGCCTGAATTCGATCCCACGAGCTATAGACATAACATCATTAAGATACCACGAGCGGTTTCGTCTGCGGTTTCGCACACAGGAAATCGCACTAGTATACGTGGTTCACAATTAAGTAGTTCAGCTTTTGACTGTAAATAATTTCAACGATACTTGACCGTTAAAATGTATTATTTACATACAGCCTGTTTTTCAGGGGAGCTGTCGTATCTGCATAAAATTCAAATTATATAAGATTATGCTCTACGGCATTAAATCTTACATGTACTTATAGCAACATGTTTTTTTTATCATTACTGAAGAATGGTGAGGTATTAGGGGTATTATAGTAAACAACTACTATTTATTATTCATTGACCTTTTATCAGGGCTTTACACAAATGTATACACAAGGGGTCTGAATTATGTGTTGAATACTGTTGTTTTGTTGTTTCTGTTTCTTTTCTTTGTACATGTATCTTCCCTCTTTTATCCACGGTGAGCGCCCTTTTCTGTTCCCAGATTTTGCCCTCCTTCCCCTCTGTACTTTCTCCCTTTTCTCCTTTCCCTCTTATCTTTTTCTCTTCTCTCTTTCTTGTGCGATGAAAGGGGGGGGGGGGGGGTAACAGCACACACATGTATTAGACTAATTGTTGCCAAGTTTTATAGGTTTCTTCTCTTTACTCTTCCCTCTATTCTCTTTCCTATCTTTTCCCCCCTTTTTAGCTCTGGTTAATGATGACGGTTAATTCTGTATTCTGATTATGGTATGTAATTGTTATTTTGTCATGTATTCTATGTTTTATGTTATGTATTTATGTATTTATTTACTAAAGCCAGTGGAGGGCAATTTTCTGTATTTTTAAATCAGGTAATAAATGATCTTGAATCTTGAATCTTGAATCTTTACAGAATCTACATTAAAACGAGACAACGTAGCGACGAAAAGTTTTTAATCCAGAAAAAAAAAAACCGTCAAATTTTTGAAAAATCACCATTTCTTCCATAATCCCGCCTATTTCAAAAAATGAGGTATTTTCCGGCAAAAAGGGCGACGTTTCACTTCCTTTTTGCAAGGGGAGGGGGTGGTTTGAACACCCCAAAACACCCCCAACCCCGATACGCGTATACCCTTGACTAATGTGGTCTGCGTGACAATAGACCAGTTTAAAATGTATTTTAAATTATGGATATTTTCTCTTCTGAAGCTAAGTGATGAGCTGTTTCAATGACCTGTACTTATGAATACAGTTTGAATACTTGAACGTGCAACTTCCATACATTAGTTGATGCTATATCTGGCAAGCTATCACGTTGTCAAAAAACATCTTTATCTGAGGTATACATGAATTTACATATATATTGAAACTGGTCTATGTATTTAAAATGTATTCATAGGATCAGGTGACAGAAATAGTTTGTCACTAGGATAAGGAAGAGAAAAAAAATCCACCTATTATCCACCTAATATATTATGAAAAAGACCTATTAATCGGAGCTTGTGCATAAGCATGAGGCATCTGAAAAATTCTAATTATCTCAGAATTACTCCAAGGTTTATTATAATAAAACAGTCTTTGGAGTTAACCCCTAGCTATCGTGTAAACGACGGTTGAAATATTGGGGAATTTTAATCTCCTTGGGGTTATCTTCACGTATAAACGCCACTGGAGTTAACTCTAAGGTTAAGTAAAATAACAATGACTTTGGAGTTAACCCCAAGCTCAGGTGTTGACGACGGTTGGAATATAGGAGGACATTTAATCTCCTTGAGCTATCCCATCTTGGGGTTATCTTCACGTATAAACGCCACTGAAGTATTTTAAATTAAGGAGTGAGACCTTGCATTTTGGTTTGATGTTTAGGGTCCACTCGTGACAAAATCACGGGGGTAGGTATCTGCTCAGATGACATGAACTCATTTTTATAGTGTCATACAAAGTTGAATCTCACTTTTATAAATTGAACATTTTAAAATCAGGACTTTTCATCTATTATGTCTATAGATCTGTTCAATCTAATTTGAGAACAAAACATCGCTTCATCTTCCATGGCTGAGTATCGACAGCTTTGCATTTCTTTAATTCTCGAACAACTGCTGCAAACTTCGGTTTATTGCATTATCTTTTGTTGTGATATAGAAACCTCCATCTATGGCACACGTGACGGCAAGTCATGTTGCCGAAATCGAACAGGTCTATACTTTGATGTTTTGGCACGTTACAAAAGCCTGACACCATTATGCGGTACATTGCACCTGAATAACGGCAGTACATGTATATTTATTTACCACCAGTGACAGGATCGGCAGACAGACAAAACAGACCTAAACCATTCGGCCATATAGCTGAATAATTCAGGGAATATTTTGCAGTAAAAAGATAATCAAAGATTGTAGACAAAATTAGACTGTCAGAACATACTTGCTACGGTATAATTATGCTGTTGTTGTTTCATTCCAAAAATCAAATGTAATACGTATAGAAATATATACACATGAAAATACGGCTGGTATCCCATTACAGCTGCCACTATAATTGTGGCTGCTGGTCTTCCACGGGGCCGGTTTATGAAATATATGAAAATAATTGATGTAATAACACAGAATGTAACCCGTCACCGCGAAACCCCAACAAAGTCGCACACCCCAAAACTTAAGAAAAAAGCAAAACAGTGTAATTAAGATGAAAGAAATGGAAATAAAATTTCAAAATGTGGGACTCTATCAGAGCATCGCGGAGACAGGTCACATACTTATTTACACAACAAGCAAATGAGAAACAAAATAAATCATGTTAAACTTTCAAAGAAACACACACAAAAAAGACAAAAATGCATATATACAAATTATACAGGTAGAATTTAAACAGGTACAACAAAATGATACTTATAGTTTGTTTAAGTTATTCTTGAAAGCGGTAAACGTGGGTAATTGACGCAAATCAGGGGATAATTCAATTTAGTGATATGAAGCTCTGTACACCAATGATCTTTTATAATAATTTATTCTAGGCTTGGGTAAAGAGAGATTATGTTGATTAGAATATGGCGACGGTTTGAATTCAAACATGTATTCAGGGGTCATGTTATTTAGTATTTTGTAAGTAAAAAGTAACAAGTGGATCTTTTGCCTTTCACGTACCATTTGCCAACCCAGACTGGTATGAATTTGACTTGGTGGGGTATGAGAATAAGGGTTAACATTTTGCATTATTCTGCCAGCCCCGTTTTAATTTTTTTGGAGTTGCGTGAAAAGGTTACTGCCGGCAGATTGCCATACCACATCACTGTAATCAAAATGCGGTAATATGCTGGAGTTATATACTAATTTCTATTCAGACATATTCACAAATTGTTTGAGCGTACCCAAGTAGCTTACCATTTTACCAAACTTGTTACACGTTTGTTCCAATATGGACATCCCATTCCAACTTTTCAACCACCATTATACCCACATATTTTAAACATTTTACTTTAGACAACTGTTTATCTTTGATTTTAATATTCAAAAGTTCATGATTTTTAGGCATGTTACACGTTCCAAGTAACATGCATACATTTTTGTCGTAATTGACTTTTAATTTGTTGATAACTATTAACCCTTCCTGGCTCTTAAGCTCTTTATTTAAAACATTTTCAACAATTTTTTGATTTTTATGCGAATTATATGTGACCGCATTGTCTGCATAAAGATATACCTTGTAGTTTTTGAAAGCAGAATTTATGTCATTAATAAAAAAAAAATTATGAACAATAGAGTCCTTAACAGTGAACCCTGCGGGCACTCCTTTCGTAAATGATTTTTCATCAGAAAGTACACTATTAATCGAAGTTCTTATTTTTCTATTTGTTAAACAACTTTTGAACCACTATAATTCTGCATCAGTGATACCCATGCCTTCAAGTTTCGATAGAAGAATTGGGTAATCGACCATATCAAAGGCTTTTTTTTGCAAATCGACAAAAATCGTTCCAATGTAATTACCTTTATCAGTAGAATGAAACTAGTCATCTGTGACTGTTGCTCATGCCGTAACGGTAGAGTGTGTTGGACGAAACCAGACTGGTTTTGGCTAAGCAAGGAATGAGACTTTAAATTATCAAGCAATTGTCGTTGAACGACCCTTTTCGAGACTTTAGAGCCGCAAGATTTCTGATGTAAACCGGATGATGATACCACGTGACGTTTTCGTATCGGCGCAGAGGCGGTGGGACCTGTCGATGTCGCCATTTTGGAGCTTTATGTCCAGTTTTTTCCTCACAGACACCTTTCAGAATTTAATTTGTATTTTCACCATCAGTCTCGCTAAGACCATGAAAACAAGGCAATTCCTCATCAAATATTGTTCATTATCATCTTGTTCATCTCTCACTTGCTCAAATTCCTTTTCCAATTTTGTTATTCTCTCATTTCTTGACGGCAACTCAAATTCAAAAGTCTCTCTCAAGTTTTCACAGACTTTAGTTAGTTCCTTAATAAGAATAGTTTTTATTTTACTTACAAGGCTGTGAATGACTTCGCTTTCTTCAAGAGCTTCCTGCACTTCTTCTCGTACTGTCATACCGTCTCTTGCGGAACCGTCTGACGTTTGCTCCTCGTCATCATGGAAGGTTACCACAGCATATGTATCTCCAAAACCACTAAACACTGGCTAAAATATATCTGAATGAGTTCAAAATCCCAGTAGGAAAGCAAAGATATCCAGTATAACCGTGGGAGATGAAGTTACTGAAGAGTAAAATGATTTTAACTGCCGTTTTCTGCACAAGAACCAGACAGAAAGCAGAGCAGAGAGTCACACACGTCCGTTCATGGCAGCGGTCAGGCGTGATAAGTGATTTAAATGGCATAATTCTAAGGCGAACAGGTAGTGGGTGTTTTATGAATTCGAATTTTTTGAAAATATAATAGTGACGATGCAAAATAGAGGGCTCTTAACAGTTGCTTGAACTATCCTGGTCGTACTCGTTTGGTGCACCGAATTGGCAGCTAACTTGGATATGAGTACAAAGACCAGGTCGAACCATTAAAAGCTTTATATAGCATTGTGGAAGTCCCGTTAAAAAAGTTTAACTTTGCTATCTCACATACATGACAGTGTTTGAATTGACAATTAAACTACCTAGAAAACAGAACAAGAATAGGCACATGAATGATTAGCAGCTAACGAAAATTATGCAGCACCGGATTGTTGGGGGGGGGGAGGGGTGGACTGGAATGGTGGCTCAATGATTTTCACTTTTAGAAACACATGATAGTTTCGAACTGCAATGTTTTTTCAGGGCTTTATTCTTAGACCTTATCAGAGACACTGGTAGTATGGGAAATCATGAAGATCAGATTTTGTTAAACTAAAAACATTATTATACGATGGCTTTAAAATCAATATGGTTTCTTAGAACCCTAAAACATTATTATACGATGGCTTTAAAATCAATATGGTTTCTTAGAACCCTAAAACCCCAGATTCCATACTTTGATCAACACTGTAGGTTTAATGATCAAAAACCAAATTTTACAAATGATCGCCTGCGACCATTTTGGATTAATATGGGTCTCCTGAATTCCGTCCTCCCTTGTGGGATGATCTTCAGTCAACGGACATAAATTCAAGGAGAAATAGACCTACGCTCTCCATGGTCATGAAAGTGCTCCAAAATTACCAATCTGCTACCCAATTCTCAAGGTAGTAGTAGACAAATTCTCACTTTGTTATTATTATTATTTTTTTTTAAGTGGAAATTAGTGGCAAAGAAGACAACAGAAAATCTACTGAATCGCCTTGCAGAAACTGGACTGGCAAATCACAGAAGAACATTTCATATTTTGAGCATAATTTTTTGTGGGCCTGAACGTCAAATGGCGATGGCGAAATGGGAGATAGAATAAAAGACTCTACAATGCGAAAATCCACATGTCCTTTTAAATTTCGTCAGTGAGTCATCTGGGAGCTGCCATTTTTAGGAATATAATGGATTACATTCACCTCTCCATTTCAAAATAGGCATGTAGTGCATGCAGCTTATCACAATTACAGGTTTCATGTAAAATTACCCAGTTTTTTTAATGTCTTCTTGAACAACCTTGTACCACTGCTATTTTTTGGCCATTGTGCAAATTTTGATTATGACCAGGCCAGCAAATCACGTGCTTGGGTCGTGTATAGATTGATTAATGTTTCAACTCATTTCGTCTCGAGGCATTTATGACTTCTCCCAGTCATGCCATTGGCATTTAATGAGCAGTTTATGCACTGATTGAAGGCTGAACGTCATAAAACACCATACATTCTTTCAAAATTCGTTGCCTTTTTGATAGCGAATTTATTCTATGCACATACCTCACTTACCTTTATTTAAAAAAATGATAACTAAATCCATCCACAGACAGTTAACAAAGCGTATTCATACGTAACGTTCGTCTACTTCGCTATTCATCATCACAAATGGGGCATTATGGATTGTTCACCAAAATACCAAAATTTGGTAGTGTGGAGTGTGGTACTCTGCGTTGGCAAAGTATCAAATAGGTGCAGCTGCGTCAAAGTAGAAACGGAACAAAGAACATGCATTCAATAACATAATCTATGTCCTAGATCTTACTTCTAGGGTGAAAAATTACACGTGATTGTAAGACTGTATGCATGCATGCTTATCACATGAATTTGCAGTTTAACAAAAGGTGGGAATTTTTCATCTATTTATCACATTCACATACGCCAATGCGCAAACAGAATGAAATACTACTATTGTTTTCTTTATATCAAACACTATTATTAGAACTATTTTTTTTTCATGCGCTTTTCTTAATGTGTGTAAAGATGCCTACTGCATGTACACGGTACAATGTATCAGCAAAGTCCCCGCGTACTTGGTAGGAAGCATGTGGTTTGGGGCGTGGTTCAGGAACCGACTCATTCGGATCCAGATTAACTTCAACCCAAAAAGAGATATCGCTGTCATCGTAGTAACACTATACACTTACCAGCAGAGCACATGAACTAGATGCTTATAGTGTCAAGATGTTCGTCATCAAATGGGTGGTTGTCGGGAGTTTCATAACTTCTCTCTCCATAGGTAAGTACCAAACGGGCTTTGCGATTTTAGCTCAATGCAAAAGTACTCTATAGTTTACTGTTGGCAAAAAGAGCGAAAATGTACTTTAAGGACTGCTCAGCAAAAAGCGGAACCCACCTTCCAACAGGAATATAAAATCTAATAAACATAATGTTTATTAGATTGTATATTACTGCTGGAAGTTGGGTTCCGCGTTTTGGAAAACACTATGTATTGCACAAATCTTGTATAATGAATAATTTTCTTGATAAGATTTGTGAAAGTGTAAAGCACTATTTCTCTTCTTTGTTTGATACTCCTTTGTTATCGTCCTAGCGTGGTTGAATTAGAATATTTTGCAAATATATCCCAAGATAGAGTTTTGGATTATTTTGTGAATAATAATAATATAATGATAATTATATTTTTTATTTACCCTGGGTAGCCACTTTAGTCAAATAGACTGTTCTTCCAGCGGGCCCTGCATAACATAAATGTTATTATTACCCTTCTATGTTCTACAATGCCGAGCGCCTGGCTAGAAAACGGCTCGGTGTAAAAATGTCAGAGGTAAAAATGTCAGAGGTAATAATGTCAGTGGTAAAAATGTCAGAGGTAAAAATGTCAGAGGTAATAATGTCAGAGGTAAAAATGTCAGTTGAATAAAGCTATAGAAACTCACATACATGTACAGACACACATAATTTTGTTCCCTTCCTTTGTTCTGGGTATCCCACAACTCACAAGTAAAAAGGAATAAAGTCGTCATTAAACTCTATTGTTTTCTGTACCCGCTATAGGAGTACAGACACATAAACACAACAGTCCTTTGCAACCTCCTGTTCTTCGGACGCACTTCCAAATTGTATTATACTTTCCTCCAAACTGTTCAGTGTATATAAAGTGTGTCCCAGAAAAAAGGAAACCGAGATTGCTGAAGATATTTTAATACATTATTAACAAATATGACAAGAAAATTGTACTTAGTTGGAAGGCATATCTTATCTTCTTTAATTTGATACCAGTCACAAAGATTTCCATTCACGCATAACTGAGCAAAGACAATCAGAAGGGACATAGGTATGAAAATGTTTGCACGAGCAAATTTGAAATTCAAACTGTCATGCATGAATGTATTCAGAATATCTTCGATATTGAAGGACATCATTTGCCATCAAATGCCTATTTTATCTTCTTTCATATGATACCACATTTGAGAAAAAATGAGCGATTCATGAGTGAGAATAGGCAATTTGAAAAGATGCTTGTTTTCAGAAATGTTCCAAAGTGCATTCAATAACTCTGTTTTCTTGATTTGGCAGCCAGCAACCAAAAAATTACCCTGCGAACATGATTCGGAACCTATTGTTGTGCCCCGTGCAAGATATTGTGTGAAGTTAACCGTGCGTGAACCTTTTTGTTTAGCGCGCTTCTAAATGGTCAAAATGCATTCATTCTAAAAATCACGCTAAAACAGGCATGTTTTAATTTTACTTGTTCTCCGGCATACATTATTTATTTTTTTACGCATGAAGTGTCAGATAAAAGAAGAAATTATGAATTTTTATGGCATGCTTTTTTTTTTTTAAATAATTCCACTTTATACCCTGAAAATGCATTCAAAAATGGAATATACGCGTGCAAATGAAATTTGGTAGCACCAATATCTATTGTTTTAATTCCACGATGCATGAACAATAAATAGTAAGTTATGCATCAAATGAAAGAAAAGGAATAGAGCGTTACAATGATACCTAATTCATTGAAGAAATTATTCATTATCATAGAATATTTTTGGTATGAAATCCGGTTTCCTTTTTTCTGGGACACACTGTATTACCTTCAAAAATTATTTTTACCCCACCTTTATCAGCCTTTATCACCTCCATTATCCTCTTTAAATGTACTAACCGAACTTTGTAGCACACATAACACGAGAATTCGACTCCCAAAATAGATCATGCGCAGGGGTGGCGCCAGGGTAAAATCTTACGAAAGATCGAGGAAAATTTTGCCCACCCCCCCCCAAAAAAAAAATTACTAGCC
>JZLH01S0495451.1:38489-52987 GCA_001188425.1 Eucidaris tribuloides
ACTGTGAAGCGCGCACACATTGATGTTGATAACTGAACGAAAGGAATATAGCTGCAGTGACAGGTCTGGTGTTTCCCCGAAACGTGTAAAGGAAAAACTTCACAAGACTATTTTTCATAATTCTGGCTTTAATAGACGCAGGCCTATGGCCATAATTGTAGATGTCCATAAATTATTATTTTTCTTTTTCAGTAAGAGCATAGGATCAAGATTCTTTGTTCGAAAAGTTTGTGCCACGCCAAAGGTCTGTGAGGTATTTATGACCCCATACACAATCACTTTTTCGTCAGATAATTGACGAAAACATCGATCGTGTATGGGAGCCTTTACAGTGTACAGTGTTGTAAACTCTCTCGCATTTGGCGGGAGTATCACGCATATGACGGGAGATGGACTCCGCCGTTTCCCACCGTTCCACCACGCCCCTCCCGCCGAGCATGTAAATCACCCACTTTATGGAAAACCTTCCGCTAAATATGTTAATATTGTGAAAAGGAACTACCTAACGTGTGTTTTTTTTTCAACGAATGTTACACACCAGCTCCAAGTGATTCGTTAGAAAGAGGTACTTGACAAACCGTTGATAGTACCAATCCTTACAACAAAGAAAGGCTTAACAATTTACGCAAAAATGAGACTCTGAAAAGGCGGCAAAACGCACAAAACATGACTTTTGAGACTGTCTAAATAGGTGACAGCGGGCAGGGGGGGCAGTCGGGGGAAAAATCTTCAAACGGCGGGTCAAAAATGATCAAGCCCCCCCCATTCTGAAATCTTCCTAAGCCTATGTATGCCACGCGCTGTAGTGAAAAGGTATCAAGTCGCATAAAATCAGGATAAAAAGGGCACAGACCTAAAGCTTACTTTAAAGGGGTTTTCTGACACTTTTACTTGACATTTTACCTCTGACTCTTTACTCTGATATTTTTACGCCTGACATTATTACGTCTAACATTTTTACCTCTGATATTTTTACCTCTGACATTTATTACTTGATTTTACCTCTGACATTTTTACCTGGCACCCAGAAGGCTGAAGATACCATTTTTTTTCAAAAGTCTTGTATGATGCATCAGTTTGGATCCCAATTAACGAATTGGTTTTTGAGTGCTATCTAAATCAATTTTCATTTGGAAGTGTATATATACCGCAGCAGGGTACAAGCACCTTTTTTTTTAATTGGGGCCCTATGCCAGTAGCCAATCAGAAAAGTTTTACATTGCCTAGACCTGATGCAAGAGAGATCGCGCCATTACCTGGTGACAGCTTTGCTTTATGATTGCACAGTAACCGATGGAGTCTTGTGATTGAAATTGGAGCAAAATGACACATTTGTGCGTTGCACATGGCTATATAACCATTGAACCGGAACGTTGCACATCTTTCATAGGTAGTTCCAATTCAATTTCAGTGAATTTAAATCATGAAAATTGTTTTAGAGGCATATTATGACACCGCTTTCTAGCAATGGGCGTCTCGCTAGCTCAGCGGAGTAGTTACGGCTGTACGCGCTGCGCTCTCGGGCTGATTCCCGTGTTGTTCGTCCAGGCCCAGGTCACTCCCGTCAATTAATGAAAAATCCAGGGGATGGGGGGGGGGGGGGCTCTACCGAGATTTTGGGTACCCTGACTTTCGGCTAATTTTACAGAGCCATAGCATCCAAAGGGTTAATAGGTTAATAACTCGGATAACCTTTGGATTGCATAATGTAAATATAGTCAAAATTTGAAAATCTTTGGGTCCCCCCCCCGAGATTTTTCATTAATTTAAATTTAATTATTTAAAAAAACGAAAGAAATTCAGAAACGTATTGGTGCGTGTGAAATGACTTTACTCAAAACAAAAATCCCCAAAACTATTGGGTTTAACATTAGTTTCTTTAATAAAAAAAATTCTTAACTTTTAAGTGCAGCGATTTTGGAACCTTTCTCATGCCTTCACACTATGAAATAATACCGAGTGGAGAATGACAGACAGGTGTAAGGGTAATATAGATCTATTGTACTACACCCTCTACTTGTGTGGTTGGCCGGGTCCAGCGATATCGCCAGCAGCGAGAGCCGAGCAGTGTCAATGAAAGAGTCGGTGATCAGATTTTTCATGACCATCGCAACAGTTAAGAGGAATATATCATGATCATGATACAGTAATTAATGTCCAAGTGTATGACATTTATGAATGTCAAATATAGTTCTACATGATGTAACTTAGAGCTCAATTCTAAATAGCTATTTGCTAACTAACTAGATCTGAGGTGATTGATTCAATGTTCTCTTTGTCATGTTAATGATCAGATCCAACTTTTTTATGATCTATTTTCTTTTTCTTCATTGCAGGATCAGGATCAGGATAATTGATGGAGATGGACCAAGCCCATATTGCAATTGATTAGAGGGTGGACTTGTTAGCATGGCATTACATGATTTTACAAGAGCGGTCATCGTCATTGCTGATATATCTCGATCTGCCTCATGGAACAAGACATCAGTATTCATCTTTTCGTACAGAATACTATGGATTACAAATACTCTTCAGCATATGTATTCCTAACAAATTATAATTTTATTGAAATCCTTAGAAAAGTTAGAAATTTGTATGCAAATATCTACCAATTATTTACAATACATGTATTGATAAAGAGACATATGTGCAGAAGAAAAATCTTGCTGTTGGGCTTTCATTTGGTGTGTGTTTTTTAACATGCATGATGTAAAATAGGTGATGCATTAAACCCTTTGAAGTTTAAATGAAGCAATCATAAAATTGAAGTTTGAGCAATATTCTGTACTTTAACTTTCTTGATAACACGAGTTTACAATTTCAGGTTATAAATTCAGTTAATTTTTAATCCACAATTGGAACAATGATCAAGAGTTTAGAGGCAGTGTATTTTTGCAATCACCTACTGAACTTTTTTTTATTTAGGACTTCGTAGATTGTTGTTTTGACAAGTTATTGTTTGCTTATCTAAATGTGTTATTTAGAAAATAATTTGCAGTATTTTGCAGGGGCGGTGTCAGGGTAAATCTTAGGGAGGGCGGGCAAATCTGTTTGGAAAAGTTTTTGTGGCACAAATTTGCGGCCAAATAATCAGGCCGAAAAGGCCTTAGTGAAATTTAAGTGGGCGGGGGGTCGGGGAAATCTTTTTTTCGGAAACACCAAACTCCCCATTATTTTTATTCTACTTTGAAAAATAGGGGAGACAACCCCTCCCCCCCCCCGGTCACCACCCCCTGCTTGTTTGTGATATGATCTAGAAACTTCAAAAACTATGATTATTGACCCTGCATGTGAATTTCAAGACAGTGAAAAAGGTGACAGTTACTAGTATTTTGATATTGTACTGTACTAAAGTTTTAATACAAAGATGTCAATTTAGAACATCCATGATAAGACTGTACATTGAATATCATACATGTATAGGACACATTTTTTCTTATTTAGCTTGCCCCAGAATTTATGCTAAATCCAAGAGGGTAAAACATTGTCATCAAACAAATTAATTAAGGTTCTGCCATTTGTCAAAACCATTATCAAACAGAAGCAGTCATGAATTGGAGATCTCTTCATTGTTAAATAATCAGTTCCTGTACATGTATACATAGTGTATTGGCTGTTTTGAAAAGTGTGTCGTATGATTGTATCACATTTATAACTATGGATCTTAATTCTGTGTCAAAGTGTGTGTGACAAATAATATGAATTAAATCTCATGAATTTAATCAATTGATTTTATACTAATATTCATTATGTGGTATGTTCAGGACTTTAATGTGTGTTTGTGTATGTGTGTTTAGTGTGTGTGTGTGTGTGTGTGTGTGTGGTGAGTGATTGAGTGTGTGAGTGAGTGTGTGTGTGTTGTATGTATTGTGTGTGTGTAGGTATGTGTATGTGGTGTATGTATGTGTGTGTGTGAGTTGTGTGTGTGTGAGAGAGAGAGAGTGTGTGTATGTATGTATTGTTGTGAGTGTGTGTTGTGTGTGTGTGTATATGTGTGGTATGTGTGTATTGATGTGTGTGTGTATGTGTATGTGTGTGTATGTATGTGTGTGTGTGTGTTGTGAGTGTGTGTGTGTTACTGTAGAGAGTGTGTGTGTATGTCTGTATTTGTGTGTGTGTGTGGTTGTCGTGTGTCTGTGTCTGTTGGTCTGTGTGTGTGGGGGTGGTGTGGGTTTGGTGTGTGTGGTTGTGTATGTATTTGTGTGTGTGTGTGTGTGTGTGTTGTGTGTGTGTGTGCATGTGTTTGTGTGTGTGTGTGTGTGTGTGGTGTGTATGTGTGAGTGTTGTGTGAGTGTGGTGTGTGTTACTGTAAGAGTGTGTGTGTATGTATGTATTTGTGTTGTGTGTGTTGTGTGTGTGTGTGTGTGTGTGTGTGTGTGTGTCTGTGTGTCTGTGTGTGTGTGTGTGTGTGGGGGTGTGGGTTTTGGTGTGTATGTATGTATGGTTGTGTGTGTGTCTGTGTCTGTGTGTGTGTGTGTGTGTGTGTGTGTGTGTGTGTGTGTGTGGGTGTGTGTGTGTGTGTGGTGTGTGTTGTGTGTGTGTGTGTGTGTGTGAGGTGGTGGGGTGGGATGGGGAGAAGAGTAATTGCTCTTTCTTGTTTAATCCCAAAGTTATTTGTGGAGAAGGAAAAACAAGAATCAGCAGTTGGAATAGGAGTAATTTCTTTGGGGCATCAAGCAGACCATGCGGGTTTTTTTTTGGGGGGGGGGGAGGGTTCAATGATTGTATTTTAGATTAAATTCCAAAGACATTAATACATGCTGACGGTAAATCTATATCTCAACGTAAATTAAAATTTCACTCAAATGGAGATGTACTCAACTGAATCATTCAGAGGCGTCGATCCTGTTTTTCATAGGGGGCGATCGCCCCCCCCATGAAAATATGGGGGGGGGGAAAATATCGATTTGCCCCCCCCCCAACAATTATGAAATGAAAAAATCATAATATGCATTGGAATATATGTTTTGAAAGCATTGGAAACCCTATTAAACCATTAAACACGGCATAAAAATACTGTTAAACATACAAAATTGTCAATTTTCGTGCGCTTTTGCGCGCAAAATTTGCTTTACGATTTGGCGCGCAGAGGCTCCAAAATTTTGGGCATTTTTTTCACTTTTGCCCCCCCCCCAATCGAAACATGGCATGACGCCCTGAATCATTCATGCACTAACGGAGAAGACACCCTCTCCCCCCCCCCCAAAAAAAAAATGAATAAAATCACAAACAGTTCGTAGTCTGGTTACTCGCAAAAGACCTCAAATCTTCCCTACAGTGGGGGAAGGGCTTCTTAGCACCACATTATCACTCCGCTCAGCCTAACGGACGCTCTGACACTCAAATATCGTTATCAACCCTTGCTGGTTATGAAAGTCGAAATATGTTCTATAACCCGCAACGGTCAAAACTTGTTTTGTTACCATGGAAACGGGCTGACCAATCAATTGATCGTTACAAAGTAATACGGCTACGCAGTGTTTTTTTGTTTCCGGCAATTTTGGGATCGCAATGGAAAATTTGATGTACGGTTCACAACAGTGGGGAACTCTAGTGACAAAATTCTTCTTGTGTAACCCACTGTGGGGTATGCTACGTCGAAAACCCACTATTGCGTCACCCGCTGCGGGGTGAATATCAACAGTCTTTTCATTTACACAATGAAAGTTTAATTTTCTGTATAGTTCCAGTGAAGATTTTAATAATCATGAACTTGTTGCTGCCAGTTTTCTGGATTTATAAATGTTTTGATTCAATTGATCACAAATTAGTATTTATAAAATTACAAACATATTGAATAAGAGATTCAGAATTGCTTTAGTTTTCTAATTACTTCTCAAAGAGATCAAAGAAGGTTTTCATTATTATTTTTTTTTTTCGTCATGGTGACTTGACCAGTTCAACAAATATTATGACAGGGGTGGCCCAAGGAAGTGTTCCGGGAGCAATATAGTATTTGTACTATGATTTATAAATAATATTTCTGGATTCTTTAAAATTACGTTCTTGTGATCTATTCGGTAATGATGTTGTTGTTTACTATGCGCAAATATACAAATGTTGTCACAACCCTACTTCAAAATGAATTAGATTTATAGCCCAATTATATACAAGTAAAAATATACTAAATTGATATTGAAAAGACAAAGGTGATGTACCTTAGTCCCTCTTACAGTCATTAATTAGATATATCCATAGGTTGTAGTAAGATTGAACAGGTTGACCATGTTCGGTATTTAGGTAATGATATTGATAATTATCTCGCCTAGAATTTTCCTGTTCAGAATCTATTATATTGCTAAAAAAAATTCCTCATTACGCAAAATGAGTCACTATCTCGATGTCATTTTTTTTAACCTCATTTATAGAGCTGTTTTTCAGCCCTGTATTGATTATTAAACTTCAGTATGAGGTACATGTTCTTAAAAATCTTAATGTGTTTACAAAATATAACAGCACTTATTTTACTTTAAAATTTTTAAAGGTTTTGATATATTTCGACCTTTAAAATGGAAAGCAGTAGGAGATTGAATGGATTATTTTCTCGCAACAATTATAAGTATTTTTATTATCACAATAATTATTATTATTATTACTGATTTGCTATCATTTCAGATGACAGGGACTAGAAAAGCGAACTTAATCACTATTACCCATAAGCACCCCATCCCAAAAACCGATATACATGTAGATATGTAACCCCAACACCAGGTTTTCACCCTTCTTTTTCCATGAAGTGCGTGGGTTCTTTTACGTGCTGAGGTGTTTCTGTCTCAACACGGGACCTCCGGCTTTACATCCTATCCTAGGGACGGTAATGGGGATAAAGTGCCTTACCCAAGGACTCATCAGCCACGACGTGCATTCTAACCACAGACCTCTTGGTCGGGAAGCCGAAGTCCTATCCACTAAGCCTCGATGCCATTCTTTTCCAAATTTATACATTGTTTGGTACCTAGTATTGATATGCTTTGACTCTCTATCTCTATGTTTTGTTCGAAAGTTTATAGTTGTCGTATGCACTTTTGAGTGTATGATTTGGTTTCCGTGAGATGCGTTGTATTTTGCTGAGCCTGCAGGTCGTACTCATATGTGCCTTTCATTTCCCTGTTTGTTAGACTTGTAAATATTATTAATAATAATTCATTGCTTTTAATAATAACAATAAACTTAGCTTAGAAATGTTTTTTTTATATTATTGATTGATTTTAACCTTTTTTCTGACCCTTCTTTATAACGATTTTACAAAAACAATAATAATAAATAAACTAAGCTCGCAAAGGGTTTGTGATATTATTGCTGGTGATTTTAATATTTTTTCTGACACTTTTTATAACGATTTTAGTATAAAGTACGTTGATGAAAAGCAATTTGTAACTTTCTGATCTTGTCATCCTGCATAAATATGTTTTAATAGATAGAAAAATAAAGAAATCCACTGAACCGTTTTGCAGAAACTTGACTGACAATCCAAATAAAAAAGGTCTTTCTTAAACCTAATTTGCATGAAGTAAAACGTCCAATGGCGATAGAAAAATTAGAGATAGAAGAAGTGGCAATATAACGCGTAATGCCACATATCTTTTAAACTTAATTGTTCTTCTAGTGAGTTATCTGTGAGCCGCCATTTTTAATGACGTGGGTTGCATCAATGTCTTTGTTTTTATTCTTCGAGAGGAATATCTTCACCATTTCGTTTCAAAATAGGCATCTCGTGCATGTTTGAGTAATCACACCTTTTTCATGTGACGCTGCCGAGTTTTTGTTCGTGAACAGCTTTGTACAATTAACATTTGTTCGGGACATGTGCACATATAAATCAACCAATGTGGTTTTCGAGGCATTTGCTAATTTTCGCAATCATGTCCTGGCCTTTAAAGACACTATATAACAATGTGAAAGACCCATTTAAAAATTGTCAAATTTTAATATGTGACATATCTGGCAGTGTTTGAATAGACAAATAAACACCCTAAGAAGACAACAGTTCAGACAGTTTTGCTGTCACTGGTAAAATATGTACAGATAAAAATTGGCATATGAATTATTCTCGGCCGATAGAAAGTCTGCAACACAGCAGTCTACGGGGAAAAACTGGAATGGTGTCTCGATGATTTTTGCACTTTTAAAGCACTTACTAATAATTTTGAACTGTAATTTTTTTCAGGGCTTCATTTTTAATCCTTATCAAAGACACTACCAGCATGGGAAATCATGTAGCTCACATTTTTTTTTTTTTAAATTAGAAACATTGTTATTCAGTGCCTTTAATAAACAGTTCATGCAATGCTTCAAGCCTGAAAGTCATTAATTACCATTTATGCCTGCAGACTTCTACCTCTATTGATCTTGGATATAGTTTGGGGAAAAAAACGTATTTCAATCTACTGGGTCTATTACACACAGAGTACAGTCAACTTTATTTGTTAATTTCCTCCACAAACTTTTATGAATATGTTTTATTGCCACCTGACGTTCGTGTACTTGCTTTTTTATAATCGCAAATAGTGCCCCGGGAAGCTAGCTACAATAAACAAGGTTTGCTAGTGTGCAGTGAAGTATTCTGCATTGTGAAATATTTAATAGGTGCAGCAACAACATCAATGGCGAATCAAGACGAAAAGTGAGACATTCCTCCAAAAAAGGAATTATCCGTTTTCTAGACCTAACCTAACCATTGAAAGATCAATGTAAAACATTACTATTGAATTCAGAGGAACTGTCGATCCATTTTTTTTTACGGAATATAAATCATTCATGTAGCATATACATTGAACGAGTTTCATTTAATAGTACAATGATCCCTGGGTGCAAAATCCACAATACGAACGTTAAACCTGCCAAATCATTGTTAAACATTTCTATCAAATCTACCTTAACTTTTCACAAATGAAGAGCTCGTTTCAAAAAGGTACTACATCCATTTTTGGCATTAATGTACTCATTTTCAGTAGCTCTATACACTACCACTAACAACTTCCTGAATTTCTAATTGCAAAGTTTCAACAAATGGCACTCAAAAATCAGTTCGGTTCCAAAAGGTACTACATCCATTTTAGTTCGGTGCCAAAATGTACTACATCCACATTCATTGGGAAAGGACCAATCAGAGAGCACGGCCGTCACATGGCAAGGGTGTATCTGCAAAATACACATTCTAAGAAAAATCACTTTGAAGTTTCAGCTGTTATCTTTTTTGTAAAAAGATACTTTTTCAATGTTGATTTTTGTTTCATGTGTTAGATTATCATTTCAATTATATCTCTATAAATTTTAATGATATATAATTATATATTTTCCTCAAAATAAGCATTTTTATGTAGATACAGCATTTTGCCAAGATTTTCCACTATCCACACTTGTCATACGATCACGATAAAAGGATGTATCTTCACTAACGTCCTACAGTTTTTATTGTGATATCATGGCAATAGGGTGTATCTGCACATAAACCATTCGATTTTTGTAAACAAAACATGGCAAAAGGATGTATCTGCAGATACCCCGTTCGGTTGGGTGTAAATCACGGAACGGTGTATCATTCAGTTTCAATGGCCAGACAGTGTCCCACAGACCAGACATGAGTGAATTAAGTCACTAGGCTCAGAGAATGGAAATGCACTATGAAATAGGCCCCAAATTGTGACATTTTTCATTTACAAATTAGCATTACATGCCAGCGATGCTAAAAGCGGCTCACCAACCCATGGCTGTAAACGAAGTTCGTTTTATATTTGACACACCGTGGAATATTTTTTTCATCACGGCAATCCTTGCATTATTCAGATCAGTGCATATTGAGTGCACATTTTTACGCTGCTTGTGCTTGCTTGCGCATCGCTGGTTGCCCCCAAAAACTCTTCTAATGTTGTCTAAATTTGCTGTGAAAATGCAAGTCATGTTGTGAAACACCCAAGATAAGTCAATATGAAAATATTGCAATGCCAATTTTTGTTAACATTATCGCATTTGTGACGAAGCAGAAAGCAACTGATGCCCCACATAAAACTCTTAACAATCTAACGAGCGTACGTGTACGTAGACCATAGTACCGGCCGGTACGTCGTCGCGTACAGTACGTAGGCCGGGGTTGTCGTTGACGCTTTGTAACGTAGGCCCTACATGTAGACTCGGGGCGTAGATAATTAACATTACGTACACAAAAATTCTGCCAGGCCCAATGTCTAGAATACCTTAGACTTTAGTTTATAACAGTTGAACACAGTTTACATCGTTTACATTTTAGACCCTCGTATAGCAACAGTTAGTAAAACTTACCTTTTAAATACATGTAATTATTCTTTGGAGTTCTTCTCTTGCTGGATCTGGCAATGGTTTGCAACCTAAAGTAAACAATGATTCACGCTCGCGTGTAAAAACATGTGACACATGGTTGTGGCTAGCCTCGACAGACTCACACGCATGCTGCGTGTGAGTCTTGTGGGAAACTAATAGCCATATTCTACATCGCACAAACGCCGACGTCTACCCCGTTTCACTCAACTTTTCTGCCCATTCTGACATTAAAACAGGTCAATTTGTGAATGTATATCTACCTCTTAATATAGTCAAAAAAATCGAAATCCAAAACTTACCTAAATACTACCCCACATCTCCAAACCGCGACATTTTATTTGCGTTTCGTCTCTGTCCAGTCTCTCGCCTACTGCAGGCTGCTATACACAGCTCGTCCGCCGCGCCGCATGACGAGAGCTAGAGACGTCCGATCCGTCATGTCGCCGGACCGGCGCGGCGGTGCGGTGACTAGCGGCCTAGCCAACGCAGTGGTAGTCTATAGGTTCTAGCCGTTTCTATTTCGATATCTCCGAGTTGCAGCCAATACTCGAATATCGCGCCAAGCCGAGTGAGAACGACCTACCCTAGTGATTGCGCACGACCCGAAAAGGAGGGCGGCGCAATCACGTGGGGTAGTCCGTCCTCACTCGGCTTGGCGCGATATTCGAGTATTGGCTGCAACTCGGAGAAATTATACCGAAATAGAAACGGCTAGAACCTAGACTAACGCAGTGTGCGCATGCGCATTACACTTATATTTCCGGGGAAAAAAATGGCGAATCGCTTGGTAAGAAACAACGAGACGTCGCATCGAAACAACTCCCTCTTTTTGGAAGAAGACGAGTTCATTGTAACAACATTTGTTATCGACTCCACGTACAATACATTTTTGGGTATGAATCAATTCATTCCAGAGTGGTGACTGCGGTAAGTTACGCAAAACTCTGACATGAATTTGACTTCAAATTTAACTGCCACATATACACTAGAAGGAAATGGGTACCGATGAGGCCCGCACGCGGTACACGTGCGGGCCGTTGAGGTAAGGTTGTGGCATGCATTCTGCGCAGGGTGGTATTGAAATGCGCTAACGCATACCTTGACCATGTTGGCAAAAAGCGGTATCTATAACATACACCATGAAATGTTCATGACATACTCATGCAAAAACTTGGCCAAAGGATGTATGTGACAGATACATCTTTTTGCCATAAATTGGTCTTTGACTTTCGCGGCGCGTATATCACGTATGTGGCAGATACACCCTTTTGCCATGTTACGAAGCTGACTGTGCTCAATCATTTTGTTGGCAGAAAGGTGTATCTAGAAGATACATCTTTTTACCGAAAATCATTGAGCTCAGCAGCGGCTGGCTTGGGGCGTATCTATAAGATACATCCTTTTGCCATGAAACGACAGGATATTTTTTGGAAAAAGTGCTGCAGATAGCCCCTACTATCTTGAAAAGGAGAAGTCCTGCAATTACGAGACCTAGATAAATGAAAAGAGCGCCCTATAAACCCCCCCCCCCATGCAAAACCTTAAAAAGGTCAAAATTAGCAGATACACCCTTTTGCCATGTGACGGCCGAGCAGTATTGACTTGATCTCCTACCAACCTTCTAACCTTGGATTTTGGCTTTATTGCGAAAAGGACCAAAAATAAAATGACGGGGTAAAAACAAAGGCGAAGTGACAAAAACAGCGGAGAGAGTAAATCAGATTTCATGTAGTCCCATGTATATGTTTTCACGTGTGTAGTTAGTGTCGGTTGTATTGAGTCTGTATATACATGTATAAGTGTATGATGTGTGTATTTTGTTTGTTTGTTTGTGTGTGTGTGTGTGTGTGTGTGTGTGTGTGTGTGTGTGTGTGTGTGTGTGTGTGTGGGTGACTGATACCTTTTTACAAATGCTTGCATGTGTTAGAGATAGTGTGTATGCATATGTGTGTGTGTATGTGTGTGTGTATGTGTATATGTGTGTATATAAGAGTGTGTATGGGTGTGTGTATGGGTGTGTAGGTGTGTGTGTAGGTGTATTGGTGGGTGCGTTTGAGTGCGTTGGTACACACGAGCGAGTGTGTATGTGTGTGTGCGTGAAACCTGTGTATGTTTAAATGTTTGTGAGTGTGCGAGATCGTGTGTTTGTGTGTGTGTGTGTGTGTGTGTGCGCGTGCGTGCATGTGTGTGTACATGTATGTGTGTGTGTGTCTGTGTGTCTGTGTGGATATTGTGCAGATCTGCGTGTGCTGTGTGTGCATGTGTAGGCTTCTTTTGAGGCCCCCACTTGATTAAATTGATGTATTGTAATTTACAGTCAAGGAAAATTTCGGTTCCAAAAGGTACTACATCCAGTTTCGGTTCCAAAAGGTACTACATCCACAAAAATGAAAATTTGATTAATTTATTATAAATAAATCCTTGGACTTAGATTTTTTTGAAGAGTGGTGTCACTTTTGTATCATACAGTAGTACAATCAAGGAAAATATTATTGGAAACATCCACCAAAATAAAAATTTGATTAATTTATTATAAATAAATCCTTGGAATTAGATTTTTTTGAAGAGTGGTGTTACTTTTGTATCATACAGTAGTACAATCAGGGAAAATATTATTGGAAACTGAGATTGCTAAATATGTCAATTAAAATATCGCGTTTTTCTCAGAACTTGAATTTGAACTTGAATTTATGGATGTAATACCTTTTGGAATCGAACTCTTCAAATATCATAAAAAACAAACCCCCGAAATCTCACGAATTGTCTCAGATTGCTGCAAAACCAATTATACATGTCCAGAATAAAAAATCCAGTGACTGGTTTCACTTTATTGCTTATCAAACAGTTTGATAAGCAATAAAGTGAAACCGGTCACTTGATTTCTATTCTGGACTCTGTTTTATTCATTTTGTTTATTCTTATATATATATAATTATGATTATAATATAAATGTAAAAGTGAAGTAGCCTCAAAAACGAAAAGTTTTATAACCTTCATATGCTGCAAAAGTTTGAAATTCAAATATTTTCACCCAAAGCATTCTTCTTTTCATCTTTATGTTCATAAGATGTGAGACTTTATCAGCATGAGGAGAACCTTTCATTAAAATTTCGAGACTGTTGTTTCAAGTCATGCATTCCAGACCCCCTCGGCTGTCACATGGCAAAAGGGTGTATCTGCAAAATACACATTCTTAGAAAAATCACTTTGAAGTTTCAGCTGTTATCTTTTTTGTAAAAAGAGACTTTTTCAATGTTGATTTTTGTTTTATTTGTTAGATTATTATTTTAATTATTTCTCTATAATTTTTAATGATATTGTATTTTTATATTTTCCTCAAAATAAGCATTTTTATGTAGATACAGCATTTTGCCAAGATTTTCCACTATCCACACGTGTCATACGATCACGATAAAAGGATGTATCTTCACTTACGTCCTACAATTTTATTGTGATATCATGGCAACAGGGTGTATCTGCACATACACCATGCGATTTCTGTAAACAAAACATGGCAAAAGGGTGTATCTGCAGATACACCGTTCGGTTGGGTGTATCACGGAACGGTGTATCATTCAGTTTCAATGGCCAGACAGTGTCCCACAGACCAGGCATGTGAGATTAAGTCATTAGGCTCAGATAAAACAAAGAGAATGGAAATGCACTAAGAAATAAGCCCCAAATTGTGACATTTTTCATTTACAAATTAACATTACATGCCAGCGATGAGAAAAGCGGCTCACGAACCCATGGCTGTAAACGAAGTTCGTTTGATACATCGTGGAATATTTTTTCATCACGGCAATCCTTGCTTTATTATTGTTTGCACATTGTTACGCTGTTTGTGCTTGCTTGCGCATCGCTGGTCGTTTGCCTCTAAAAAGTCTTCTAACATGTCTAATGTTGACTCAATTTGCTGTGATAACAGTCATGTTGTGAAACACCCAAGATAAGTCAGGATGAAAATATTGCAATGCCGATTTTTGTTAACATTAGGCCTATCGCCTATGACAAAGCAGTAAGCACAGTCCTGATGTCCCACATAAAACTCTAAACAATCTAATGAGCGTACGTGTACGTAGACCACAGTACCGGCCAGTACGTCGTCGCGTACGGTACGTATAGGCCGGGGTTGTCGTTGGCGCTTTGTAACGTAGGCCCTACGACTCGGGGCGTAGATAATTAACATTACGTACACAAAA
>JZLH01S0495517.1:11335-23357 GCA_001188425.1 Eucidaris tribuloides
CTCGAAATCCACTCTAAATTCACTCTTTTTGTCATTCACTCCTTAAGGAGTGAACAATTTCACTCGTTTTTTTAATGAGTGTAGACGTTTGTTTTAGACAATTAAGTTAGGCTTGCCGATAAACATACTGACGCATTTGAGTGAATTTGAAGCGTTAAGTCGAAGAAACAAACAATTGACCTCAAATTCTCATCAAGGATTATAAAGCAGTGATTACGTTATTATGATTTTAAGTATTCATTCTTAGATTTCAAACCATATCATAATCTGCATAACTTCCCCCAATTTGGGATAGGAAAAAATGCCCCTTTTTCAAAATGAAATGTGCCCTCTGTGAAATGACACTTTTGCTTTAATCTACTCATTTTTGTCGATGAAGGTGATTCGCTTTTATTATTATGTTCATTTTCTTATGTTTCATTCATTTTCTTTCTTGTTTGCCCCTAACGGGGCATGTACATGTGTTCAGTACAGAGATGATATACCTGGGTAAATTATGTTCAATCAACATTTTGTGCAGAAAAAAGGCATTGCATCTCCCTCATGGGGTAGCAAAATTAGGCCCTCCTTCTGTTTGCCCCACTACTCACCCCCCATTTCACTGAAATGCAAATAATACCATTTTTCTAAGATAAATGTGCCTTATTTTGGTTTGTACCCATACTAAGTGAAGTGGAAGCTTTTATGAAATAAGCACATTCGTCACTGAAGGTCTTTTATTTTGTTATTGTTTATTCTATGCATTTTTGCCCCTGACGCACACCGTAGACTAAAGAGAATACTCTCAACGAAGAGGTACATTATGTGCCTAAAAGGGGCATTTGGCCTCTCACATTAGTGCCCTCGAGGGTGGCAAAAATTGGGTCCTCTCCATCTTTTTCCTTGAAAATATGGCTCTACTTTATGTGCTCCAAGCGATAAAAAAGGGTCTTTCGTGAGGGAACTTTCCAACGATCGCCCTTTCTTCTCTTCAACAAAAAAAAAACTTCTTTTAGGAGAAGAATGCCGCCATTTCTTTAACAGAACTTCGCGTATTCGCAATGTGCATCATGACTGTGTAATTCATAACGAAACTACGTGTTTTATCATCTCTGCCCTCCTCATATTCTTCAGTTTGTTAACTGCAAAAAAAAATCTGAGTTGTAATTAGCGCCAAAATAGACCACAAAGCGAGTTTTACAACTTAAAATTTCCAAATTTTCCCAAACCGCTCGCTCGCGGAGTAGATATATTTCTTGTTTTAATGATCAGAAATCCCCTTCACAAAGGTTTTGTTCAAGTTACATTACTGCGAAGAAACAGCTACTTCAAGCAAAAAAAGTTTGATCGAGACAGAACTGATGCTCTTCATCTTTATAAAACACTACAAAAAATTCAGAGCTGTAATTAGCGCCAGAATAGACCACAAAGGGAATTTTAGAACTTAAAATTTCTAAATTTTCTCAAACCGCTCGCTCACTACGCTCGCTCGCGGAGTATGTGTATACATTTCATGGTTTAATAATCGAAACCCACTTTAAAATGATTTTGTTCAAGTTACATTGCCGCAAAAAAACATCAACTTCAAGCAGAAACCTAATCTGATGGTGAAAATATCTGCAGGCGCCCAATGCCCTTTTTGACATAATTATAAGTGCCCTTTTTTTGGCTTGTCCCCCTAACGAAAATACGTTCCGCCGCCCCTGCATACACACACACACACACACACACACACACACACACACACACACACACACACACACACACACACACACACACACACACACACACACACACACACACACACACACACACACACACACACACACACACACACACACACACACACACACACACACACACACACACACACACACACACACACGTACATCTCACACTCTCCAGCTGTCAACATTATCATGTTTACCCAGTTCCAGGTTACATCCAGCCTTGATGCAGTCCACCGCCGAGTCGAGAGGGTTGGTGGTGTAATGGTGGTCGTCCTCGATGAACTCCAGCGCGTCCTGGTCACTGACCACGTAACCCGTGAACCCCCACTCATCGCGGAGGATGTCGGTCAGAAGTTCGTGGTGGGCGCAGGCAGGAATTCCATTAACACTGGCATTTTAGTGACAGGAAGACGAGGCGAGAGTAAATGGATGAGTCGAGACCATGAGAGACGCGTGGGGATAGCGAGAGCGTGGGGAACGCATAAATATAAATAGGAAGGGGGATGAAAGAGCCGGGGTACGTACAAAAATTGAGTGGGTGGGTGCTCTAGGGCTGAGATTTGAGATGGGTCTGAATGCCAAATGCACAAAGAAATATATTGGGTAAAATGTAAGAGTTTGACCGTGAAATTTGAGCGGACAGGCTCCTGTCAAGTTCTTCAGGGAGGTGTGGGGATGACGTGGGCTCTAATCGGCGCAATTCAAACATTACGATACTGAAAATCTGTCCTAATGATGATGAGCGAAAATAGATTAAAGGCATTGTATAACAATGTTTCCAGTTTAAAAAATCTGAGCTACATGATTTCCCATGCTACCAGTGTCTCTGATACGGTCTAAAAATGAAGCCCTGAAAAAAAAATACAGTTTAAAATGATCATTAAGTGCTTTAAAAAAGTGAAAATCATTAAGAGACCATTCCAGCTTTTCCTCATAGACCGCTGTGTTGCAGAATTTCCTATCGGCTGAGAATAATTAATGTGCCAATTTGTATCTGCACATATTGTACTAGTGACAGTATAACTGTCCGAACTTTTGTGTTCCAAGGTGTTTAGTTGTCTATTCAAACACTGTCAGATATGTCAGATAGCAAAGTTCGACAATTTTTCAAACGGGTCTTCCACAGTGTTATATAGTGTCTTTAAAATACAACCGTGCTAGAAATAGAATTATTTAATGCGATCTGATTTAGATATTTAGGTATTCCTCAATTTAAATGAATATCCTCGAAACATTATGGGTTAAGTGTATATCACAGTCTTTGTAAAATTAACGCTTGTTTCAATCAGGATTCATCGCAGAAAGGCGTGGACGAAATTGAGCTACGGTAACTTTATGGTGATAAATCCTCAAAGCAACAATATTTCAAAGTAATATCGAAGATTGGGCATAGGATTTTGTTTCTGGTAAATGCTTCTTCAGATCTGATATTATTGACCTTTTCCTGCATTATTTCAGATTAATTTTCAAGTAACTTGTATAATCCGAAAATGAATGGCCAAAAGGTTAGCTGGGATTAAGAGGTTATGCATAGATAGTAAAAAGTCTTCCATTAAACAATTCCATTAAAGAATGTTGGACCGGCAACAAGTATATACTCAAATCACAAGTCATCTCGGGTATCTCTATCAACAAAAAAGACATCTACATACTATTCATCACTGCAATTTGTTTGGTTGAAGTACAATTTCTTCATAATAGATACACTCCTGCTCATAATAATGGAATATTTTGCTGAAACGTAAGTTCTTTCTCCTATATCGTCCAAAATTTTCAAGACAAGTATTTATTTCACAAAAACCAGTATGTAAAGCAATTTTTGGATTTCATGAGATGACTAAAGTAAAAACTAAAATACTTTTGAGCGCAATAACAATTATATATATTTATTTTTTTAAATCCACAAAAAAATCATGAAACAGTATTAAACTAAAGTAATTTAAAAAAACACACAAAAAACTGATAAATTTTTATCTAATGTCACTTATCATTAAATTAACATCAAGAATTGTCTGTTACAAGTCTAATAACGCGCGTAACCACCACGTGATTCAACAACAACTCTGAATACCGCCATTTTTAAACACAGGTTTTGGCGTCGAGTTGGACGCTACAAAATGCTCAGCAGTCCTGAAATACTTAGATTATAATTGTTTCACCTAAGATGAGCAAATATCAATCCTAGATGTACCGTTCACGGAAAAGGGGCAACTTCTAAAATGTCACTGAAATATTCCATAATTATGAGCATGATTGTACTATTCATCACTGTAATTTGTTTGGTTGAAGTACAATTTCTTTCATAATAGATAAAGCACTATATTAGAATAATTAGATTTTGATGGCATGAAGTAGCAAAACCACCCTTTTCACATTAGAAAAAAAAACAGATTACATGACATTTACTGGAATATTTTGGCTGCCCCCCCCCCCCTCGGTTGACAAATGAGGTCATCAAACGCTGTTTGAAAGATTATTTAAGAAAATCACACTATATTGTTTCGTTCGGTTGACGTCTTGTGAACAGAAATAATTGATATAGAAATACAGAAACGCGTCAAAAATGCCATTGAAATATTACGGTTTTTTTTAGACGAAGAAAAATAGACATCTGAACTGGAGAGACAAAATACAAAGGGTCAAACTTAAAGGATTGAAATAAAGTTGAGACAAATATGATGTCTGATGAATTTGCTGACATAATCCCTCACCAAAATAAGAACAATGACCTTTATATATATATATATATATATATCAAATCATGTCCTTGTCAACAAATCAGACCTCAAACTTCAAAACGCAATTTCAATACTTACGAATCCATGTAGACTAAAATCTCTTAATCTCCTCTACGATAATAATACAAATACTTACACGCAAGGGTCGTATACATATACGACTTTAAACAAGTCTTGTGAATTTGCTGATCAAGCAATTTGCAGCAAATTCAGAACACTTAACGTTGACGAACTATTAGCCAAGTCAGCAATTATAAATAGTAATTACACACTTTAAAAAAAATAGAACTATACGTTATTCATAGTTGCTTTCAGTTATCTCAGAACACTTAACGTTGACGAACTATGGTTTTTAACCAAGTCAGCAATTATAAATAATTATTACACACTTTGAAAAATAGAACGATACGTTATTCATAGTTGCTTTCAGTTATCTCTATTAGTAAACAAATAAGTCATTAATTTATAATCAATATATACAATACCATCATATGAAAGAGTTGAAGTGATATGTTTTCTCGTCTTTTGTTGCTGACGTTTAACAAAACTATTTAATATCGTTATTTCGTGTTTAACGATTATGTTATACGGTCTATTGGGGTATATAAGATTGGGGTTAAGGATACCACTAGGATTAGAAGTATGATGACTAAACTCAAATCAAAGTGTTCAAGCACGTGCAAGATACAACACTACCTTACACGTTAATTTGCTGAATAAGCATTTCACTGAACTAAGGGTGCGGCGACCTATAGTTTTAATACCCGACTCAGCATTTATTGCATGTTTACAAATATACTGAAATTGTAATAACCCAGAACAAATATTCCGAATGTATAATGGGGATATGATAAATTATGCACACGTCAGCTTTTCTTGCCTTAGCAGGTGGTAGAGTCAGACAAACTTTACACAAAATATTTATTATTAAAGGCATTGTATAACAATGTTTCCAGTTTAAAAAATCTGAGCTACATGATTCCCCATGCTACCAGTGTTTCTGATATGGTCTAAAAATGGAGCCCTAAAAAATTGCAGTTTAAAACGATCATTAAGTGCTTTAAAAAAGTGAAAATCATTGAGATACCATTCCAGCTTTCCCCCATAGACTGCTGTATTGCAGAATTTCCTATCGGCCGAGAATAATTACTGTGCCATTTTGTATCTGCGCATATAGTACTAGTGACAGCATAACCGTCTAAACTTTTGTGTTCTAGGGTGTTAATTTGTCCATTCAAACACTGTCAGATATGTTAGATAGCAAACTTCAACAATTTTTTAAACGGGGTCTTCCGCAGTGTTATGTAGTGTCCTTTAATGTATAACTCTCAGATAATTTAAAATTACACATTGATTAATCACATGGGCACAATAGAATATTAACCCTCTCTATGACCCAATTTCATGAAAGTGGATGTTTTGGGTTAATTCGAGTCCTTTTGAAACTTAATGGGTATCGTTAGTGCCAATTGAAACGCAAACACAAATAAGCCCATAAAGGCCCCCTAACACACACAAATAAACATACACACAAGCACACACAAACAAACACACAAACACGTACATACACGCACACAAACACACGTACACACACACACACACACACACACACGTACACATACACACACGCACACACACACACACACAAATAAACATACACACACATGCATACACACACGCACGCGCACACATGCATACACACACGCACGCTCACACACATACACACACGTACACACAAAACATACACATTACACACAGACACACATAGACACAGACAGACTGACAAACACACACACACACACACACACACACACACACACACACACACACACACACACACACACACACACACACACACACACACACACACACACACACACACACACACACACACACACTATTTCTTCCTTGACATTACTCGCGCATTCGCACGTAAACATAAACAAATACACGTATAAAACGTGGATTGTGTTTGTGTGTTTGTGCAGAAATGTAGAGGTATAATTCATCTTAAAAATAATTTGTTTCTGGATTAAAATGTATTTTTTTCGGCCTATAATAGCAAGATATGTACTATATCAATATTGGAAAAGTATCTTGACCCATGATTGCATATCATTCAAAATCATGTAGGTCTAAATCCCCTACGTATAATAACATTTTATTACATGTACATGACCTCCGAATTATATCTCTGACATTCTTGTACGGTAAATGGAAATTGGAAAAAAATGTATCGAACGATATATTGATAAGATAAGTTTGTATATTTGTCGTGAGTGACCAAGTTGTATTTACTCTCTTGTCGGAGAGATAAATGAATCTAAAGTACCGGTAAATATAAAAAGATATCACCCTGATTAAACACAGACTGCTTAAAGGCATTGTATAACAACGTTTCCAGTTGAAAAAATCTGAGCTACATGATTCCCGATGCTACTAGTGTCTTTGATACTGTCTAAAAATGTAGCCCTGAAAAAATTGCAGTGTAAAACAATCATTAAGTGCTTTAAAAAGTGAAAATCATTGAGATACCATTCCAGCTTTTCTCCATAGACTGCTGTGTTGCAGAATTTCCTATCGGCTGATATAAAATTAATGTGCCAATTTGTATCTGCACATATTGTACTAGTGACAGCATAACTGTCCAAACTTTTGTGTTCCGGGGTGTTTATTTGTCCATTCAAACACTGTCAGATATGTCAGATAGCAAAGTTCGACAATTTTTTAAACGGGTCTTCCACGGTGTTATATAGTGTCTTTAACAAGTACCTGATACATGTTATTAGCGTTAACCCGAAACATAGTTCAATGTTTTACCGTAATATCACAACTCGTGATGCTAAGAAAAAATGCGGTTTTAGTAGTGTATTAAAGACATACTCTATTTTTTTTGTTTCCCAATATGTTTGGCAAACGCAATTCAACAAAAATGAGAGAAATTGTCTAAAGCCGATAAATACGGGAGTTTCATTCTATGTATGACCCCCCCAAAAAAAACAACAAACCCCCCCCCCCCAAGCCCCAGTTGTGTCTCCCAGTCACGCAGTGTGTCTAGCCAACCTTTTCATCCGTCTACCTATACACCTGTATATCGGTCTACATGATTTTATTTGTATTTTCTATGCAAATCTGTAATTGTACGCCTATACACTCATGCTCATAATTATGGAATATTTCAGAGACATTTTAGAAGTTGCCTTTTTTCCGTGAACGGTACATCTGGGATTAATATTTGCTCACCCCAGGTGAAGCAATTATAATCTAAGTATTTCAGGAATGCTGAGCATTTTGTAGCGTCCGACTCGACGCTAAAACCTGTGTTCTTAAATGGCGGTATTCAGAGTTTTGTTGAGTCACGTGGTGGTTACGCGCGTTATTAGACTTGTAACAGACAATTCTGATGTTAATCTAATGATGAGTGACATTATATCAAAATTTATCATTTTTTGTGTTGTTTTTTAAATTACTTCAACTTAATACTTTTATCACGATTTTTTTGTGGATTAAAAATAAATAAATATATAATTGTTATTGCGCTCAAACGTATTTTAGTTTTTACTTGAATCATCTCATGAAATCCAAAAATTGCTTCACATACTGCACTTTTGTGAAATACACACTTGTCTTGAAAATTTGGACGATATAGGAGAAAGAATTTAAGTGTCAACAAAATATTTCATAATTATGAGCATGAGTGTACATCTATCTATCTATCTATCTATCTATCCATCTATCTATCTATCAATCTATCTATCCGTCTTTGTGTATGTATGTATTTACCTTATTATCCATGACTCCCATGAGTGCATTTTTGTATTCTTTATATCTATCCACTTATCTATATCTTCATTTCTATCTATTTTCAAACACACATGGTTATCGATTTCATTAATCTTTCACCATATCAATAGCATAATCATATCATAACATATATTATACAAAATCGCATTCCCCTCTCTCCTCTATTTAAGAGAACATCGACTACGCCAACTGATTTGAAATATGTGAAACACATGTCAAACAGTTGCTAACTACAACTCTTCCTTGTTGATCAGAAACAACGCAGCTGCGACGCACTGAAATCCTGGTTTCACCATTGTCCACATGGGGCTATATAGCACGGGCACGCCACTTACATGCTACACTTTAGTTGCAGAGGGGCAAATGAAGTTTTGCTATAACTCTATGCCCACAACCACGGTATGTATTACCTGGGGCGGGGAACACCACACAGCAGAGAGCTGTCGGGGGGGGGGTTCGGACGCCTCTGAAAATGTAAAATACACATACACTGGGTTTTCGCAGTATAATTCGATCGTGATTTTAGGTGTCGCGACCATGTTCCGCCCTCCCCTCGAGTTTTACCCCGGGCGCTACCCCTGAACCAGCAGTGAGTCACACTTCACACTCTTGAAAAATCTCCGGGCCTCAGTCTGACTCGGACAAAGGATCGTTGGGGCACCGCGAAACAAAGGGTCAGGTTTAACCACAATTCGCGTCAACTAAGTCAAAAGATCCAAGATCAGGTTCGCACCATAATTTCTGGTCAACACTTGACCGGAATTATGGTTTAAAATGGACCCTTTCCCCGGGTGTGACCCCCAAAAGGTTCGTTTTCCGAGTCGAGTCCTGACCGGGATTATTCACTTAGAGCTGCAGTAACCTCCATACCTGTTGTAGCTGCACATTATGCTGTACGTGCCCGCTTTGACACATTCGTGAAAGGCTGGCAGAAACGTCACGCGCCAATCATACTCCGAGACCTGAAAGAGGACAAATAAACGTGACACCGTTTCAAGGTGACTAAGTATAGTGAGAGCAAACAGTGGTAGTTCGAATATAAGTAAATATACGTGGAAAAATAGCAAAGGTTGTGTTAGTTACTTGCTAAAGAGCAGACAATATCCGAACTAGAAAATGTGGAAATTCTAAACGCCCCCCATGACGGGTCTACGCCGACCCAAAAGGCAGCCATTAAATAAAACTGTATCATCAATATACCGTAGAACGTCTGGTTGAAATGTATGACTGTTCATGGATAACTTGATCAAAATAGTCATATATTTGAAATTCTTGCATTTTCGATCAGTTCATGATAATCGACGCAGCATGTCGTCACTTGTCCTGTCACCCTTATTAGGAGTCTCAGTGATTCTGATGGTATCACTTTCTATGCTCTCAGCAACAATGTTCAGTTTTTTTTCTGGATGAATAGTATGTCATTACAGCCGAAAAAGGATCATTCAGACATTAGACGGTCTGTTTTTGACAATTATTTCCTATAATATTTATTAATAATTATTTATTTATAATATTTATATATTAGATTGTTCGTTTAATCCACTTCCTTAAGCTATCCCGATTAATCGGGGTTATGTGCTTGAATTCTTCTTCTCCAGTTTTCCATGTTTAATGTCTTTCCTGCAGTCACAATTAACTCTTAATGTTGTCTTTAGTTACACCTCTGTATCTTTCCCCAAGTATATGTTCTACTTTAATCAAATCGTTTAATCTGCAGAAAATATCGATGTGCTTCAAATGTTGACGTTGGGATCTAACTTCATTCGTTCATTCAAAAGTCAAATAAATCAATGCGGTACAAGTAAATCAAACCTTGGTTAGTAGATAAATTTCTTTCGTGGTGAAAGCGAGGAGTTTGCGCATGAAATCCAAAATAATTCTGTTTGTATATACTTTCATATTTGAGATGATATACCGTATATACTGTAATTGATATATTTTTGATAGTCGATTTCAGAGTTTGTAATACAGCAAAATGATAGCAGCTAGTCGTGAGTGTACAGTTTTGGAAGGAAAAAAAAACATACCTTGGCGTTAAAACTTAGTCTGGATACAGGAATATTTTCTGGTCCGGCGTACGCATCAAAGTGTTTGCAGCCAGCGTTAGCCAAGATGTAGCGAGGATGGTTGCCTTGGATACCGTACACATACGCCTTGGCAAGCTCGCCTGTCAGATACGGGTCCTCGCCATAGGTTTCCTGTTCATAGAAGTGCATTTTCATATCAATTTATTTTGCTGAAACCGTTTCCATATCCTTCCAACTTAAAATCGTTAAAGCATTTACCATTTGTTTTCAAATTATGACGAACAAACGAGAATTTTGATTATCGTAAATCGTTGAAGTCATTCAAGAGCTGTCAGAAGGCAATGGATGACATCAATGTAAGTTTTACCAGTCATTGAATCTGGTGAGTTGCATATCAACACAATTTCCTGTATTTAAAAACAACAATAATTAGGAATCACAAAAGAAAACACTGCTTACCCCAATCTCTACAAATCAATCAATCGCTGAATTTTAGATTATACTTATATTATATCTGTCTATTTTCATTGAAGACCGAAAGGACAAAAGAAAATACACGTTACTCACTCTCGAGCTCTCACTCATTCGCTAAATTTAAATATCCATCAATAAATCTACCAATCAATAAATGAGTTCAACACTTTGCAACTCACTTGGTTTCTCCCCCAGAAAGGATGTCTCATGATGTTGATGACTGGACTAAAGCAACTCAATCCGGTATGAACGCCGTAATCTGCATGTTCCATAAAGTAGTTATGCTTCGCCCTTACTTCATATCCAGTGGCATTGATGACTTGAAACAAGAGGTCCCGACTAAACAAAAAAGGGCAAAATACGAATATCGTAAAAGGGTGTGGTGGTTTGATGACAAATTGCAGTGGAATGTATAAAAAGAAATTGTAAAAGCTTTTTCAAAAAAGTGGTGCTTAACATCATCTCCATTGAAGTTACAGGCTAACATTGTGGAGCTTCAGTTTAAATAAAAATCAAACTTTGATATCTGAGCTTCATAGTAGTGTTCAAATGGACAAATAAACATCCTAGAATACAAAAGTTTGGAAAGTTATGCTGCCAATGACAAGGTATGCACGAATAAACAATTTCTACTCCGGTGGATGATAAAATAGCCTATATCTGCTCACAGTAAGTCTATGGGAGGAAATGGGCAGGTGAATCCCGTCAATTTGAATGCTTGTAGATTTTCACTTTTTTAAAGCACTTAATCATTATTTTGAAATATAATTTTTCAGGGCTTCATTTTTAGACCTTATCAAAGACACTTTGAGCGTGGAGGATTATGTCGCTCACATTTTTTTTTAAAATGTGATAAATGTTAGCCAGTGGCTTTAAAAATAATTTTCATGATTTCACCATCCAAACTGTGAAAAGGTTTTCATGTGGGAAGTATTGAAAGAGGTTTAAAGACTCGTCCTTCAACAATGTTACGATTATCAATATTCCCGTGTGAAACATGCAACATATACGACGATATAATGCTTGTAGTTGTGGGACTACAATAATCTTTACCTGAATGCAGCAGCCAATCCAAGCGCTTGTGGAAAGGCTGTAGCATTGCCAGCCGCCCATCCTTCTCCTCTGAGACACTCGGTATCCCACTGGTAAGGGAGAATCCCAAGTCGTGGAATTCCCGGAGGTGCAGATGGTCCGCCATTTTGTAGCTGAGCTGCTATCTCTTCCAGCGTTAGCAAACTCAACAAGTCGTCGACCCGCTCTTCCCAGGGAA
>JZLH01S0495517.1:28000-38555 GCA_001188425.1 Eucidaris tribuloides
GCTGGTAGAAGTGGGATATCAATCGATGCCATGGGGCAGAGGTGGGATATAATTTATTTACTCTTCTATTTACCTACTACTTGTTAATTGATTTATTTTCATGGTGGAAGGAAGTTTCTTCTTAAATTTCCAGCCGTGGAGGTAGGAAGTGGGATATCATTTGTTTGCAGTCATGGTGGTATCAGTAGGATAAGTATATTATGTGTTTGCTGCCATTGTGTCAGGAGTGGGACATCGTTTGCTAACGTGGTGGTAGGATTGGGATATCATTTGCTGCCGTGGTGATAGGTGTGGGATATCATTTTCTGCCACATTTGTAGGAGTTTTATATCATTTGTTTACTGTCATGGTGGCAGGAGTGGGATATCATTTGTTTACTGTTACGGTGGTAGGAATGGGATATAATTTGTTGCCGTGGTGGCAGGAGTGGGATATAATTTGTTTCTCGTCATGTTGGCAACAGTGGGATATAATTTGCCGCCATTGTGTCAGGAGTGGGACATCATTTGCTAACGTGATGGTAGGATTGGGATATCATTTGCTGCCGTGGTGGTAGGTGTGGGATATCATTTCCTGCCACATTTGTAGGAGTTTTATATCATTTGTTTACTGTCATGGTGGCAGGAGTGGGATATCGTTTGTTTACTGTTATGGTGGTAGGAATGGGATATAATTTGTTGCCGTGGTGGCAGGAGTGGGATATAATTTGTTTCTCGTCATGTTGGCAAGAGTGGGATATAATTTGCTACCGGATTGATAGGAGTGGGACATCATTTGCTTACATGGTGGTAGGATTGGAATATCATTTGCTGCCGTGATGGTAGGTGTGGGATATCATTTCCTGCCACAATTGTAGGAGTTTTATATCATTTGTTTACTGTCATGGTGGCAGGAGTGGGATATCTGTTTACTGTTATGGTGGTAGGAATGGGATATAATTTGTTGCCGTGGTGGCAGGAGTGGGATATAATTTGTTTCTCGTCATATTGGCAAGAGTGGGATATAATTTACTACCGGATTGATAGCAGTGGGACATCATTTGCTGATGTGGTGATAGGATTGGGATATCATTCAGTGCCGTGGTGGTACGCGTGGGATATCGTTTGCTGCCATGATTGTAGCAGTGTGATATAATTTGTTTACTGTCATGGTGGTAGGAGTGGGATACGATTTGTTTATTGTCATGGTGGCAGGAGTGGGATATGATTTGCTGCCGCGGTTGTAGGGGTGGAATATAAGTTGCAACCGATGTGGTGGGTGGAAGGAGTTGAATAATTCATAATTAGAAATGATGTTTAGCAAGCAAACATCAGGGAAACATAGAAACACCAAAAAGCGAAAAAAAAAACCAAATCAAGAAATAAGCACAAAAATAAGAACAACAGAAAAAGAAATGTAACAAAATATACTATTTTCTGATATCCTTCGTCGCAATTGACTATGAGATTACCTTGTATGTTTTAGTAACCTATTGCCTTGAATTTAAAGGTTAAAATCTCCAAAATACTGTATGTACTAACTTGGTATACTATCATGAATGTATTTGTTAAACTCTTGGGGGATAAAATGACCTGTCGGATGTACCATGAATGTGTACATTCAAAACGTGAGAGTACAAGTAATATCAAATGGTAAACGACAACTGATTTGTAACATGACAAATCCATATTTCACTCTAGACATAGATTTTGATTGGTGATCAGATCTGTACCTATTCAAAAACATGTCACATATAAAAATAATACAAGCACAATTGCAAACCAAAACAAACTGGTAATTTATTCCCTACAATTTTTGTGGAGTAACAAAACTTGGGAATGGAAAACGTTAAACCTTGAAAAGTGTGACTGTCGTGGCAAAATATGACAGCATATCTGATTGCACCTTACTTGCTAAATGGTTAATAATGCTTGATTTTTTGTAAACAATCTTCAGTAACAATTTCATTGACACTAGAAAGGTAAGTGTTTATCGATTATTCCCATTGATTATACATTTTAATGCTCAGTGCGTCGTAATGATTTCTTGTTTTTTTTCGACAAAGACTAACTTAACTACAAGAACATAATTATAACATCATTACAATGACCACTTTAAATCCACTTAAAAATTTGTTGAACAGACCTTAATTAATACTGGACGTCATCTACATTGTAGACCGTGCATCACGAAACCACCAAAAAGTCGCCGGGGGTAAATTTACGCCAGGGCTGAAAATATGAGTAATGGGTCAATCTGTTTGATTTTCAGTTTTTCATATTTTCTGGAAGTGAAACTCTTCTTCTCCCGATATATGAAGTTTGGAAGCATAACATGCAGTTTAAGTTGTATTTTGGGCAAATTTTCTAGACCCATGTTGTTTCGATTGTCGCGGGTACCTATCCGACGTAAAAAATGTACTGAAAGGACAGGCCAACATCTTTTACACTCCATAACTTTTGAATGGAGTACACTGGTGTATTGAAACTTGAATATAATAATGAAGAGGACCTAATTTATATGCCCACTAAGTTTGGTGGTAATCTGGTAATCTCTTTATAGTGACTGCCATGGAGTTTTAAATCACCTTTTTGTTCCCCCGCACTTTGTGCTGCTTGTGCAGATGATAGAATAGTATCAGCATGTTGTTGATCTGGTTGCAATTTTTCCACAATTCAAAAATAACCAAACTAAACACAACAAAAAAGTAACTTCCCCCTTTTTCAAACAACCATAACTTTTTAACGAAATAAGTTTTAGCAAAATTATTTGGCAGGAATATTTCTACACTCATTGACTGACTTATGTATGAAAATGTGATTGATCTGTCAAGCCATGCATGAGTGAGCATGCATTAAAGGCAAAAATGTCACTTTTTGTTGTGTGTTAATAGCAGGAATTGTTCGTACTGAATGGTCCTAATAAGGTAGTGTAGAATTTATGTCATTTTAACAGTTTACCAACAGCTCTGTTAAACACCCTAATCAAAAAAAACATAAGCCTTACCAAAATACCCTAATTCTTGTTCTAATATACAAGCTTTATATCATACACCCAAGCGTGTGGGTAGACACACGCACACACACACACACACACACACACACACACACACACACACACACACACACACACACACACACACACACACACACACACACACACACACACACACACACACACACACACACACACACACACACACACACACACACACACACACGACACTACTACACACACACACACACACACACACACACACACATACACACACACACACACACACACACACACACACACACATACACACACACAAACACATAAACAACATACTGGTTTACGAAATTCGGAACTTAAGCATCTCCCTACCTAGTAATAAAATACGTCGTAAACATTATTTACAATGTCAAACCCCAAGAAGTGAGATAACACGTTGATACTTTTATTCCAATTCTATTTAATTTCGACACACACGTACTACATAATAGTATACATAATATATATATACATTTTTTTAGTAACAAAATGTATTTTTGTACAAAGACTGCCATTGTGCATAAATTATTATAATACCAAAACACGGTTATAGAAGAAAACTAAGATATTCGGATTTGTTGCCTTTTCTTGCTGTCATGGTGGCAGGAGTCGTGGTATAATCTGTTTGCTGCCGTGGCGGTAGGAGTGGGATATAATTTGTTGCCTTTGTGGCAGGAGTGGGATATAGTTTGTCACCGTAGTGGCAGGAGTGTGATATAATTTGTTGCCGTGGTGGTAGAAGTGGGATATAATTTGTTGCCGTGGTGGAAAGAGTGGGATATACTTTATTGCCGTGGTTGTAGTACTGGGACATAATTTGTCGTGGTGGTGGAAGGAGCGGGATTAATTTGTTGTCGTGGTGGTAGGAGTGGGATATAATTTGTTGTCGTGGTGGTATGAGTAGGATATAATTTGTTGTCGCGGTGGTATGAGTGGGATATAGTTTGTCACCGTGGTGGAAGGAGTGGGATATAATTTGTTGTCGTGGTGGTAGGAGTGGGATAGATGATTTGCTCTCGTGGTGGTGGCATTGGAATATGACTTGTTGTCATGGTGGCAGTTGCTGTGGTGGCAATAGTGGGATATTTTTTGTCGCCGTGGTGGCAGGAGTGGGATATAATTTGTTGCCGTGGTGGCAGGAGTTGGATATAGTTTGTCGGTGTGGTGGCATTGGGATATAATTTGTCGTTTGTTGTTTGCTGCCATTGTGTCAGGAGTGGGACATCGTTTGCTAACGTGGTGGCAAGATTGGGATATCATTTGCTGCCGTGGTGGTAGGTGTGGGATATCATTTCCTGCCACAATTGTAGGAGTTTTATATAATTTATTTACTGTCATGGTGGCAGGAGTGGGATATCATATGTTTACTTTTATGGTGGTAGGAATATATTTTGTTGCCGTTGTGGCAGGAATGGGATATAATTTGTTTCTCGTCATGTTGGCAAGAGTTGGATATAATTTACTACCGGATTGATAGCAGTGGGACATCATTTTCTGACGTGGTGATAGGATTGGGATATCATTTAATGCCGTTGTGGTATGCGTGGGATATCGTTTGCTGCCACGATTGTAGTAGTGGGATATAATTTGTTTACTGTCATTGTGGTAGGAATGGAACATGATTTGTTTACTGTCATGGTGGCAAGAGTGGGATATGATTTGCTGCCGCGGTTGTAGGGGTGGAATTTAAGTTGCAACCGATGTGGTGGGTGGAAGGAGTTGAATTCATAATCAGACATGATATTTAACAAGGAAACATCAGGGAAACATAGAAACACCGAAAAGCGAACCCCCTCCCCCAAGAAATAAGCACAAAAATAAGAACAACAGAAAAAGAAATGTAACAAAATATACTATTTTCTGATATCTTTCGTCGCAATTGACTACAGGATTACCTTGTATGTTTTAGTTATCTATTGATTTGAACTTATATATTGTCTTACTCATATGAAAACGTAACATTCAACAGGTTAAAATCTCCAAAATATGTACTTACTTGGTATACTATCATAAATGTCTTTGTTAAAATCTTGGGGGATAAAATTGACCTGTCGGATGTACCATAAATGTGTACATTCAAAACGCGAGAGTACAAGTAATATCAAATAGTAAACGACAACTGATTTGTAAGATGACAAACTCATATTTCACTCTAGACATAGATTTTTATTGGTGATCAGATCTGTACCTATTCAAAGACATGTCACATATAAAAATAATACAAGCACAATTGCAAACCAAAACAAACTGGTAATTTATTCCCTGCAATGTTTGTGGAGTAACAAAACTTGGGAATGGAAAACGTTAAACTTTGAAAAGTGTGACTGTCGTGGCAAAATATGACAGCATGTCTGATTGTACCTTACTTGCTAAATGGTTAATAATGCTTGATTTTTTTGTAAACAATCTTCAGTAACAATTTCATTGACACTAGAAAGGTAAATGTTTATCGATTATTCCCATTGATTATACATTTTAATGCTCAGTGCGTCGTAATGATTTCTTGTTTTTTTCTCGACAAAGCCAAACTTAACTACAAGAACATAATTAAAACAACATTACAATGACCACTTTAAATCTACTTGAAAATTTGTTGAACATACCTTAATTAATACTGGACGTCATCTACATTGTAGACCGTGCATCACGAAACCACCAAAAAGTCGCCGGGGGTAAATTTACGCCAGGGCTGAAAATATGAGTAATGGGTCAATATGTTTGATTTTCAGTTTTTCATATTTTCTGGAAGTGAAACTCTTCTTCTCCCGATATATGAAGTTTGGAAGCATAACATGCAGTTTAAGTTGTATTTTGGGCAAATTTTCTAGACCCATGTTGTTTCGGTTGTCGCGGGTACCTATCCGACAACGTGAAAATGCACGTGAAGGACAGGCTAACATCTTTTACACTCCATAACTTTTGAATGGAGTACACTGGTGTATTGAAACTTGAATATAATAATGAAGAGGACCTAATTTATATGCCTACTAAGTTTGGTGGTAATCTGGTAATCTCTTTATAGTGATTGCCATGGAGTTTTAAATCACCTTTTTGTTCCCCCGCACTTTGTGCTGCTTGTGCAGATGATAGAATAGACCCTTAGCTTCAAAGCCGTTTTTCTCAAAAGAAACATCTGAACATGTTAAGCATTCTTTCTCTTATTTCAAAGGGTTAGGAACATCCATTTTTGGCAAATTATATATCATTTTAAAGCTGAGAGACTCCTCTATCAGAATCTGATGTTAACTAAAAAATCATCCTTGGCGAATTTTTGTTGGTTTTGTGATGCACGGTCACAGTTGTATTAAACATGGTGCGATGTGAGTACGTTGTTATCATGTGCACTTACGTCATAAATACTTTGTGATAAATTGCCAAATGCTAATTTATTATAGTTTCATGATATTACATTAGTGTCTTGATAGAGATGCTTTCGTGAATTTGTTTTTCGACAATCACAAACCTAACTACGAGAAAATAATTATAACGAAATTGCAATTACCACTTTAAATCTAAATTCAAAATTGGTTGGACAGGTCATTTAGTAAGAATGAACGTCATCTACATTGTTATGTTCAACATGGTGCGATATGGGTATACTGTTTTCATGTGCACTTACATCATTCAACACTTTCTGGTATATTTGCAAATGTATACATTACTATGGTTTTATGCTATAAAATGCAAATAGTATATCCTGAATTCCTGATAGAAGTGTTTTGTTGGGTTCGTTTTTCGACAATCACAAACTTAGCGAAGAGAACATAATGGAAACAAAATAACAATAACTACATGAAATCTACTTTGAAATTTGTTGGACAGACATTAAGTATTAATGGATATCATCTAAATTGTATTCAACATGGTGCGATGTTCATTTACCTTACTGATACTTTACAGTATGCCAGTTTTTCAAAAGCTAACCCTCTGTTATAGTTTCATGAATTTACATCCATAAGGGTATTGATTAATACTTAACATCAAAACTGGACAGATATAACACGCAATATACGAATTTCAAGATTGAACCAAACATGAGTTACATTAATCGCAGAAATACGCAAACGCAAGAATGCGCGTGCTTTTGGGGCTACATTTGCTTTTAAAATAATTTATTGAAATATCGCTCATTATGCATCATACATGTCTTGTAATTAATTTGGTTAAGGAGTAACGACGTAATTAGTTGTCTTAAAGATGAACTTTCGATACAATATCGAACAAAATAGACCAACCAGATTATTATGTTTTTCCTCGGAATTCCAATCTCTCGTTTTTACTAAAATTGTGTAATCTTCAGCACAAATTACAGAAGATAATAGTTTCGAGAAATTCACATGTTTCCTCATACTTCTGAAACAAACAAACAAAAAATACATGAGCTAATAAATGTTGTCATATCACTTGATATTATATAAATACTTTGTCAATAATATATATAACAAACTATTTGGATACAATCTAAAATTTGGATACAGTTGTGATATGTGTCATCATTTTATCCAGCGTTTATAAGAACCTGACATAAATACACATCTGGCTGACTAAAGCAGCAAGTGTATCACTGCAGTTGATTGTATTGTCACAATCTACACTTTGTTTTCTCCCAGTCGTACCCGCGGAATCGGTCTGTAGTTACTTCGGTGTACTGAAGATCCGTTCTTCCCTTTGAAAGACGCGTTGGAATCAACGGCTGTTCTCATGGTTTCTTGGTGCGAATTGCTGGATGAAGTATCGATATGTGGCAATTCGAATTCTACATGTCTGCGATTCCAACGCCTGATATGGTTACAACAGTTCGCTGATCGATCAGCCCATCGACAGTTCGCTCGACCGTACTTTCCTCGGTTGAACAGTAAGAAGATGTAGGGATTCGCCGATGAATTTGAAGCGGCGAAAATGCCCAATAAACCGTAGACAAAGGGGTGAATTTGCGATATTTTGTAACACTTCATCATTTCCACTATGAAGTACGGAAGTCCACAGAAGACAAAAGCTAGAATAATGACAAAGGACATCTTCAGGGTTTTACTCTTGGCACGGTTAAGAGACGTGGACCCCGTGCTTTGTAGACGCATCTTTCCATCGCGATGGACATGGTTGCTACCCGGTCGGCGTCCAAAAGAGGTGTCGCGGGCCTTGTCCCAGATTTTCTTACAGATCCGCACATACGCAACCGATATGATCATGATCGGTATGAGGAAAGTGACAATGGCCGCGTAGGAGATATACGCCATTCGATGCCAGTCCGGGAGGTTCCTGAAGTCGGTACCACACGTCGTGACCCCACCCCTCACCAGAAGTCTCCAAATGAAGAGTTGCGGTACGGACGTCAACAGCGCGCACCCCCAAGAAGCCGCTACCATTCTCCACGCGGGATAACCTTCTTTCAACGGACTTCGGACCGCTTGATGGCGATCGATAGCTATAAGTACTAACATGTTGCTAGACGCCATTATGGAGCCGGTTTGCATGTACATCACTACCTTACACATGGCGTTACCAGCAAGCCATCGGTAGTAGAGCATCTCATACAACGCCGATCCGAAAAGGGTAAAGATACAAACACTAAGATCAGCAGTCGCTAGACCAAATATGATTTTGTTCACTCGCGACTTACGGCGTCTGTTCAGCCACAACCAGACGAACACGCACATATTTCCAAATACTCCCAGGACAAAGAGAACCCAAAGAGAAGCGATGCGCACATCTCGATCAAACATCAATTCTTTGCTGTTCCCCGGTGGAGGAATCTGTTCGTCTGTGCCGTTTACACTGTTGTTGGACATTGCGTTTGCCATGTATTCAGTTATAAAAGTAGCAGTAGAAGTCGGTAGCTGCTCGGGACCTTGCCGCCCGACTTCACGATAAGATACTGCTGTTGACTCCATGATGACCACACAGGTGCGATCTGGGCATAAAGACAAGAATGAAATAATATTTTGTTGGTTATTTCCAGTTCACTAAAATTGGTGTACCTACTGTTTACTAAGAGTAAAAAGTTCTGTTCACAAGCTCTGAATTTGGAGTGAACAGGTTAATATCGAGTGACGTTCTATCAAGATGGAGTGAGGTCAGGGGTCACCCGAAGAATCCTGAGTGGACCATTTAGTTCCTCTCCATTGGCTGAAATTTAACAAAGCCAGATGATACACTATGTTTCACGCTGAACTTACTTTTTAGATAATGACATGTTCAGTCTCACATACTATATCCTACAGTCAGAAAATGTTCATCAATGATAATATTACACTTTATGAGTATTATTCATTGTCACAAGGAAATGCCTGCCGATATGACTGACTCTCATAAATAGAAACTATCGATATTCGGATTATTAGAAAGGAAGTATAATCAAAATACGGATTTTGCACATCGATACACTTTGCTTTAAGGGACCAAAAAGTCGCATATCGTGATGTTATGGAGGTGGCCCGGCTCGGGTAATATTTAGGAATGTCCGTATACTTTCGGAAAACGAACGCGCACGAATTGTGTGCATTTCCTTGTGCAGCACGCATTCACCCGAAGAAAGGCGAACTGAACCCAACTGACAACGGCCATACCCTACACGGCAATTCTGTTCGCAGCTCCACTATTGTTGTTACGCACGGCCTTGCAATAGGGGCAAGCGTATTGTATTGATCGTACATGGATTACGGCCGGCGCATCCCTTTAATATACTGACATAAGATTAAGCCTTCTTAAAAGAGAAAGAAAGCAAAATGATATTTTATACATAAGTAAATTCTTAAATATTTTTGATACGCAATTATAACTAGTCTCAACAGTTATTATATTTCAACGGGTATAATGTATTTGAAGCATGAATGTGTACAAAGAAACACACTGAAGGATTACACTGATGAATGTAATTGTATTTCCAAGTGAGACATCCGGTTGGCTCTTTGCATTACGTGAGAAGTGACAGAGCGCCATCTTGTGTTGCTAATTTTCATGTAAGTTTTCGCGGCGAGACACTGTGACATTATGATTAGGTTGGACAGACGTGTTTTGGAAATAATTTTTCAAGGATAAACTTAAATGTGCACGACTCACTCACTAATATAAATATGTTTCTGTAAATTGTGATTAAACAGAATAAACATTTCCCATATTTTCTAATATAGCCTTAAATTGAATCTTTTGAATGGAATTGAAATGAATTATTTTCCTGTTAGTTTCTTGGAATGTAGCATTCACTTTCTGGATTCTATGTTTTCCCATACAGATTAAAAACACGGTATGACCAAAAGTAAGAAATTATATTTAAAGACGCTATATAACACTGTGGAAGACCCGTTTAAAAATTGTCAAACTTTGCTATCTGACATATCTGACAGTAGTCCAAGCTACAGACCATGGTACCTTGTTTTGTGACATATACAATGTTTTTTGACGGATTCTAGTCAATTTGAGGGTGCTGATTCCAAATCTGATGAATGCCAGAAGCGAAACCTTGAGCGTTTTTGTAAAAACGCAAAAATTCAAAATGGCCGCCAAATCCATTAAAAGGGCCACTAAAATCACAACAACCATCATT
>JZLH01S0495517.1:42425-67953 GCA_001188425.1 Eucidaris tribuloides
TATTAGTTTTTCTCATAAAACAACAAATTAATGACGTATGGATCTCAAACTTTCAACAAACCATTTGTAAGTACTAAACTACCGTTTGGTATTGATAATGAAGGGAAGTAATGGACTTGCACATCCCTGACACAATCTTTAAAGCATTTAATGATCGTTTTAAACGGAATTTTTTTCAGGGCTTCATTTTTAGACTGTATCAGAGACACTAGTAGCATGGGGAATCATGTAGCTCAGATTTTTCTAAACTGGAAACATTGTTATACAATGACCATTTAACAGGAAAATGACAACTAATGTTCTTAAATGAAACGGGCGCAGAAGACCTCTCTGAAAAGCACGGTAACATTTAACCTGGTGTAGATTTGATGGAACTAAATATACAAAACTAAGTAAAAAATTAAAATAGATAAATAAATAGATAGTTAACAAATAAATGAATACAATAATTTTGGTTTGTACATTCTGTGTAGGTAGCATCACAATTTTGTGAATATCTATTTTTTCAATCAGGGAGCCATCTTGTGTGTATCAAAATTCCAGTAATTTTAATATAAGCACACAATACAGCAAATAATATTAGAATCATTACCCAACCCGACAACCGTATATACACGCAAGTGATCAGTCATCAAAACGTTTATCAATATGAGGGAAAGCAGAAGCCTTCAAAATGAATACAGGATGGTTCAAATTGTCCAAAAATGTAAATATTCATCGTTTTTATTGCCCGACAATGCTCGTCTGGATTTGTGACAAGTGTTTAATCATTTGGCTGTTCACGAAGTCTGCGTGACATTTACACGGCGCGGCACGTCTGAAAGTGACAGTAAATAAAAGGGAAAGCCCGCCAAGCGTTTTAAGGAAAAACTCTCTTCACGATGTTTGATTCGATAAAGCGTCATAATTATTAATAGAAGCAATGGTGCATCAAAACAAGAAATACTGCACCATATTTTGTGCAGTGCCTCTAGGCTTAGCGCAAAAAAGCAACAACCATCGATCTGATTAGTTTACTTACTTATTTCATTAAAGATATAGGTACGAGGGGGTGATCAATAATGGAAGGAACAAGTAGGTCGGCGAAAGGCTAGTTTGGACGACATACTTTTAGGTCCCTAATGACGACCGTGGGTTTTGTGTAGGTGTAAAGGTCAGGAAAATATCCAGTTAGGATGTGAGAATGTGACAAGGTCCTTGTGAGAAAGTATCAGGGGGCGCGAGGACACAATATTACGAATTCTTTTTATCAGTTATCAGTATATGAACAGTCAACTCATCATTTTTAACCAGATGACTACATTCAGACTTACAACGCTACCTTTCGCATAACTACATGCCTTCAAATGTTCCAAAAATAGCTAAGACGCAAAACCTAATGTGTACCGTTGTTCTATTATACGAAATATGTATATTTTAGTCAGTGTTATCATGAGATTTGAAGTACAGATGTATTAGAAAACCTGTTAGAAACGTTGTTAAACTAGGATTTGATCCAGACACTTCGTAAAGCAGGTCCCATCCACCACCAGGTATCGCGCTATCGGCGTGACTTGTCAAGGTTAAATGCCAAGAAAGTCATCCCACGAGAAAATATGGATGGGCGGTGCCATGGCAGATATGGCTTTTTCATTTTTAAGGGTGTGTGTGTGTGTGGTGGGGGTGGGGGGGGTCCACAACCGCTACATGTATGTTCTGGACCCGACACCTGGTAAACGTTCACGTATAGTTTCTTTTCCTTGCATAACTGAGTTATAAAATAGGGATAAGGGTGGTCCCTAAACAGCCGAAAAGGGTGGTAGAAGAAGAAGACGACAACGACAACAACAAAATAAGAAGAGGAATAAGAAGAGTAACAGGAGGAAGAAGAAAGATGAGGAGAAGAAGAATTAGGAGGAGTAAAAGGAGGAGGAAGAAGAAGAGGAGGAGGAAGAAAAAGAAAAAGAATAAGTAGAAGAAGAAGAAGAAGAGGAAGAAGAAGAAGAAGAAGAAGAAGAAGAAGAAGAAGAAAAAGAAGAAGCAGAATAAGAAAAAGATGGTGAAGAAGGAGAAAACGGGTGAAGGAGAAAAAGCAAAATAATTGATTAAGATTAAAGGATAATCATTCTTTATATTTTGCAATATTTTCAGTACAATATTGTATGGTAGTCTTGTACCACATTACATATTTCATCTTTTGGCCGCAAGTTTCAAATTATCCACAATAACCTCAGCAAAGGTGACACGATCATAATTTAGATTGCTTCAGTTCTTGGCTGCAAATGACCATAAGATGACTTCTTCGATAATTTTAATGACTTAATTCAGTATTATAGACTCTGCCTATACGAGTATAATCCAAAGCTGGAAGCCAATCTTCCAATCAATATAAGCCGAGGTTCTTCAAAAAGAAACACAAGGCCTTACTACTGGAAGTAGTTTATCATCTATCGATGAGATTCTCCTCAATTACTCTTCGTCTAGAGGCGAAGATCTCATTGTCACGAAAAAAATTTACTAACAATTCAACATACTAATGATGACATTAAAGAAGCCATGACTATTATACTGCAGATGACGAAAATAATTAATTAAAATGGTGATACTGAAACAAGTGATGATGATCTTATTGTTGATAATGACAATGATGATAATTAACAAAATACAAAATACACGTAACCTAAAATAAACACTGTTTGAACGGTGACACGACATTTGCTCCGGCGACAGTTGCTCCGGCGACAGTTGCTTCGATGACAATATCTCAGAAGACATACAGTTAGGGTAAGGGTTGTCTTTGGGTTTCTAGTTCAGAATAGGGTTTGCGGTTAGGGTTAGGAATTGGGTTAGGGTTGAGGTTACGGTTAGTGTATAAAATAATCGTCGGAGCAATTGACGCCGCAGCAAATGTAATGGAATCGTTTGGACATTTTAAATAGCGACTGCGCATGCAGTGATTTTAGCTTTCTCGCACATGATACATTTTGAAATTGCAATAACTGAGCAATTTAACTCTTCACTTGCTTCGTTGCTAATCTGCACGCCCTAGCAGCGCTTCGTTCGCCGATGTGCGTAGTATCCATATAAGTATGTTATACATTTACATCAATGGCCGTCACGGAAAAGTTCTCACCCGACCCCCGCCCCCGCTACCAGTCTCACAATATCTTACTCTTCACACTGGATCATGGGACCTTCCAGTTATTGTTTTCTGTCTGCAAAAAAAAAATGATAATAATAATTCATAGTGAATTAATGTGGCACAGAAAGGAGTCAAATGTAGCGCATAAAGAGCAACATGAAAAACTTAACTCCTTATTTTGAAATATTACATCCCAAATTGGCAGTAAAAATGTCGTTATTACTGTTTAATTGAGTTTTACCCTTGGTAAAAGACGCCACCGCCGACTCCTAGCTTGTTAATTACACCGACAAGGTAACTCTAAAAATCAATCAGGTAATAATGTCTATTTCCCTGAAGGCTTTGTATTTTGATAGGGCAAGTGGCCTTCATCGCTATGTGTTTACATCTTGGGTAGACAGATAGATGATCGACTTTGGTGAGCGTATACTTTCGCCTTGGATGGGATGGAACGTGTTTGTAGTGTCGTTTGACGAACAACTAGCGTTTGAACTGTCAGTACCCTACCTAAAATGAAAACCAAAAATATGCTCCAAAAAGCTTCAGACCTGATGTATGCATATACTATCAAAATGCCAGATAAAGGGTAATAAATACTGTACTCATTAAGGAAACGACATTACTGATTATCACGCCATTGGTATGATTATGTAGTAGGCAGGCGCGGTTATACATGTAGAGCAGAAACTTTAGAGGGGCTACTGGGAGCTTCATCCGTGGCCAAATCCTACGTCCAAAATTTTTCTCGGTCTTCTCGGCCCGCCGAAAAGTCGCTCAGCGGGGGGGGGGGGGGATTCAGGTAAAATGTCAAAAACATGCCAAATGGGGATGTTTATTAATATTTTTCATTGTAAAACATTTTTCCACCGAAAATTTTACTGGGGCCTTAAGCCCCCCCCCCCCTGTAGAACCACGTCTGGAAGTAGAATAGGCTAACTTTTGAATGACCCGGATCACAATCGAAGTCGTCGGTAAAAGTACCAAATAAGCCATTATTACAAGTTTAGATGTTAGTCTTTTCATTATTAAATTTGAAAACAGGATCAAATTTCCATTGCTCATGATGAAGGAGAAACTTTTACCCTGGAAGCGCTTGTAAGTTTTAACAACAAAGACACGTTTGTTCTTGATTTTGTCTTTGCTTTCATAAAAGATTCTACATTTAGTTTTTATTTAGGAGTGGATAGGTGTCTGATAGACTTACAAGCATCTGATGACCGGAGTAGTAATAGTTTAAATCGCTTAGAGATGATATATTTCATATATATGTGCTATAAATCGGAACTATTATTATTATTTTTCATAATGTATATTGTCAAACTAAGTGATTATTATAAATGTACGTAACATAATCCAAAAGGCCATATCCTTGTAGTGTGTGCTTTGTGCAAAACTCGGAGTAGGTCACATTAGAACATTTACATGAAAGTGTTTTCTCTGTAAAAATTGAAGATGGGCCCTTTTTCCATTGTTTGTGACGGACCACAGTTAAAAAAATCTGAGCTACATGATTCCCTATGCTACCAGTGTCTTTGATAACGTCTAAAAATGAAGCCCTGAAATTTTTTTATTTCAAAATGATTATTCAGTGCTTTAAAAAAGTGAAAATCGTAAGTTGACCGGATTCACCTACCCATTTCCTCCCACAGACTTACTGTGTGTAGATCTAGGCCATTTTCTACTCGCCCCGAGTATTAATTGTTTATTCATTCATATCTTGCCAGTGGCAGCATAGCTGTCCAAACTTTTGTATTCTAGGGTGTTTATTTGTCCATTCAAACACTACTATGTAGCTCAGATATCAAAGTTTGACAATTTTTTTTAAATTGAAGCTCCACAATGTTAGCCTATCACTTTAAAGACACTTTATAATATTGTAGAAGCCCCATTTAAAAATTGTCAAACTTTGCTATCTGACTTATCTGACAGCGTTTGAATGGACAAATTTACACACTAGAACACAAAACTTGTGACAATTATGCTGTCACTTTTAAAAGATATACAGATAAAAAGCAGTACATGAATTATTCTCAGCTGAGAAAAATTCTGCAACACAGCAGTCTATGGGGGAACTGGAATGGTCGCTCTAAGATTTTCACCTTTTAATAGCACTTAATGATCTTTTGAACTGCAATTTTTTAGGGCTTCATTTTTAGACCTTATCCAAGACCCTGGTAGCATGGGGAATCATGTAGCTCAGATTTTTCAAACTGAAAACATTGTTATACGATGCCTTTAACTTGAGAGGTGCGAAAATGGTTACAGTAGCATAGGAGTAGAAATATAAATATAAGAAAGATTCTCTTTGCTTTAGGCTGATGGAGTGTTCGCAAATTTGTTTTCTTTTGTTAAAAGGTCAAGATGAGCGAGTTGTTTAATAACGTAATTCAAATGTATCTTTCATTGTAGGCCACAGTTTACAAACGTGACAGGAAATTTTTATATTGTATACTGACAAACTAAGCAAGTTATTAAGTAACACAATCCAAAAGGCTACACACTTGTATTCTTTGCTATGTGCATAAGCCGAATAAAATCACATTATGAAAATATTTTCTTGGTAAGCATTGGAGACGGGGTCTTTTTCCATTGTTTGTGACGGACTAACCTTTATCGTGAGGTGCTAAAAGTGTCAGCATAAGAGTAAAGTGTAAGAAAGATTCTGTTTGCCTTAATGGAACGTTCAATATTTGTTTTCCTTTTGAAAGGTCAAAATAAGCGTGCTGTATGATAACATAATTCAAAAGTCTCCTTTCTTGTAGGCCACAGTTTACAAAAATGACAGGAAATTAATGTCCCTATAAATGAGACAAGGTTCCTTAATAGTACCAGTACAATAGCGTTGAAGATTTCTGGCCTACACAACAAAACTTCTACGAAGAAAATAATTAAGAACGTGATAACATTGAATAAAAGGGTCAAGTTTTTGGAACTTTGGGATCTAGAAGCGTAACATTTGCAACTGAAATACAGACAAACCAAGAAGACATTGAGATTAATGCAAATGCGCAAAAAGAACGATGAAAATGAAATGAATTACGTACATTTGCTTTCTTTTATTTGATTATCGAATAACAACACAAATCATGTTATTGCCACAAATTTGTGCGTGAATAACGGCTGTAATATTTTCAATTTTGGCGAGAGATAATTTACTGTAGTGATGTTTTGACAAACTCTTTGCTTTCTGACACATCTTATAATGTGTTAATAGATAAATAAGCATCCTAGAACACAAAACTTCAGAGTTATGCTGTCACTCGTAAAATATGTACAGATAAAAATCGGCACATGAATTATTGTCAGCGGACAAAAATTCTGCAATAGAGGAGTCTGTGGGGGAAACTGGAATGGCTGCCTAATGATTTTCACTTTTTTAAAAGCACTTAATGATCTTTTTGAGCTGCAATTTTTTTAGGGCATCATTTTTAGACCTTATCAGAGACACAAGTAGCATGGGGTTTCATGCAGCTCAAATTCTTAAACTGGAAATATTGTTATATTGTTGCCTTTAAGATATTTTGAATAATTAAGATTCCAGTAATAAAGTCATTTTATATTTCCTGACACTACACGCGTGAGTGTGATAAAAAAACCGAGGAATCGACAAACAAGTTGGACAGCATTTGGTTGGCCTTCATCCACACTGTTGAAATGCTATCCACTTTTATAAATACTTTTATGTAGCACTTTATAAACACTTGGACACGTTTATCTGGAAATCATAAACACGTTTAAGTGTTCAGGTGTTAAAAATCATAAATGCGTCAGGAAACATTTTTGTGAAAATATAAACACTTAAGTGTTCAGGTTTCATACAAAATGTTTGCTGACGCGTTTATGATTTTCAACACCTAAACACGTAAACGTGTTTATGATTTCATATCGAACGTGTTCAAGTGTTTATGCAGTGTTCCAGATATAAACACGAACTTTTGATATCATATAGGTGATACACAGAATTTCTCACTAAACGTGTTTATGATTTCCAGATAAACGTGCTCAGGTGTTTATAAAGTGTTACACAAAAATGTTAAGTATTTCTACAGTGTATTTTTCCATAAACATTGTTTCAGTTTTAGGCTATTCAAAATGATTCCGTAAACACTTTTCTGTTAATTACACCAGACGCAGCAATTTTACACTTTTAATCTCATGACAAGTGCAGTGTGTCTCACTTTCTCAATTAAAGTTTGCGTCAATAGAAACCTGACAAAATTATATAAAACCTTAATATGCGGATCGACAAATGTCAGTAGAGTTATACAACATGGTACATAAGTCCCCAATGTTATAAACCATACACATGATAGATTGCGTTAAGAGATCCAACGTTTGAAACAAGTCCGTGTCTCTCAGTGATTTTCCCAATGAAGCGTGTCGGTGGGGCGTATATTTACATATTCATCTCAGATTTGTTGAAATACATAGCAGATATGAATACTTCGAAGATCACCTTAATAACCCAGAACACGGAAAGCCTACTGTATTTGGCTCCAGGTACTTACTATGTACAACACACGCGTTGTCCCTTTCCTTCGTGATGAAATCAATATAGCGCGAAAACAAACACGATTTCCTTGTCCTGCAAGGGTGTATTCATTGTCCCTTGTAATGGCCTCAGGTTACATGATTTTGAGAGAAAAGAATACAGTGAAGTTCTCCGAAACTTCAGATTTAGGTCACTTACATGGAGACATTCTTGTTGTAAAGATGGAAAAGTGATTCCTGTTTTTGTTGTTGAATAAGTGCAGGGACGTATGCCAGGGATTAGAAAATAGATCGGACAATTTTCCAGAGACGATCATGCATTGCACTCATGTGATCAAATTGAAAACATAAAAAGCAACAATCAACAATACTAAAAGGACTTCAGTAACAACCATTGTTTGACCTTTAATCAGATCTCTCTTGTATGCCCAGAGGACTGAAATTTGTTGATCAAATAAGGGGGTTGTATATACACTGCATGATGAAACAGGTCAAGCCGATAATGCTCTTGTTGCAAGTGTGTTGTTAACAAGACTAATAAACATAAATACCAGAAGGATGCATTCGTGACACTGCATCTTCATCAACACATCAACAACAATATTGCTAATTGTGAAGTAATTGTTGTCAACATGAAAATGAAGTAGAGTGGGATGGGTATGGGTTGGCGATGATTTTTTTTTATCGAGGATACCAAGAAACGGTAAAGGTAGATTTATCGATCAAGAATTAAATTCAGTCCCTTTTCATCTATCACGCACTCCCGAAAGTCTAAACGAAAGTACACAAATACACAAAAGAAATCTTTAGCATGTCAATACGGTTGTTTCGCATCCCAAAGTGTTGAAAGAAACAGTGACGCTGTCGGGTTCTCGATAAAATAAAATGACGAACGACCGTCATCTACATAATATGAATACTTACTTATTTGTGATGCAAGGAGGATAAACCAGCCATAGTAGCCCTTTACGTTTATTTAAGGTGGCTACGTTTCTCCAGATATCGTAACGAATTCCAGATGCTTTAATGTACACCGTTCCTTTATGTCCCAGTCCTTTTATATCAAGACAAGCAACCACAATAAACAAGATGCGGATGTACAAGACTGAGATTCCAAAATAGACTGCTAAATTGAAATAGGAAGTCTGAATTGTTGCGCAAATAAAGCATATCGTAATAATTTCCACCCAGGTATCTCATTAGACGATTGCTAATGAATTTAAGACGGAAAGACTGAAGTTTTCTTTACAAAGAACGAAACCATGCAAAATTCGATTTCCTTCCTGTAATCAAGATTATGCAATTTCTTTCTTGAATAAAGAGGAAGTGAAATAATTATCATAATTCTTTATGCATCTTTTTTTGGACAAAAAATTTAAATAGTGTGTAATTAATATGGCTACAGCAGAAGAACATAACCACTTCTCATAATTAGTGATTTCCATTCAAAAATAATGTTTCCGTAACAACCGTTACTTTGTTAATGCTAATTTATCTATCTTTAAAGTCAGTGCACCTCTTCTGCATGCTTAAAAATCAATATTGTGTAAATACAATGGTATATAGAAGAAAATCTCATTTAAGAACCTTTAACAAAGTAGAAGAGCTACCGGTAGAAACTCAGTTTTGGTGGAATTATAGTGACCGTTAGAGTCTCGTAGATACCTAAATGGCGTTTGTTTTTTGCACATTTTTCAAATTCTAGATAATAACTGATACTCAGATTTCACAGACATGTCTTTTATAAATATCCCAAAGGCACAAGCTCTTTTTTCTGTGCTGCAAGAGGGTTGCAAATGAGATTTTTTGCCTTTAAATATCTTCACATGCCTAACTTTTACAAATTTTCTTTCGCAAGTTAACAATTCTACTTTTAAACTGAAAAAAAAAAACAGAGAGGAAAAAGCGAAGCTGGCATCAATATACGTATGGAAAACGAAGTGTTATACTGGCAGGAGTAATTTGCCATTGAAAGCTTTATAGGGAAAGTGATACTCAGATCATTCTCATCAAGCAAACAAACTCACATACAAACCCTCCCCTAACGAAATGTTCGTCGCGCCAGACAATTATTAAAATGAGTTGTTGTCGAAAAGATCCTTGGCGTGATGTGTAAAGCCATAAACAGTCTGTTTGGCTTCTTGCCCGTGCTCTACAAGATAGTACGATGCTTCGGATACTTCCAACGCAAGTTCTTGTTTTTTTTTGTTTTTTTTTGGGGGGGGTGTCTAAAATGCCGTTAACATGCTCTTACGTTTCTCTTTGTACAGCAAAAGTGTCGGTGTTGAAAAAGTACACCTCGATGTTGATACAGGACGATACCGTGAATTCCATACCGATGTTGAAATTGCGGTGTTATTTTGAACACCTAATGTTGTTATTTTACCATTTTGGGAATTATCATCACACTCGTAACAGTGTTATGGTAAAACTCCTCATCCAGGTGTAATTCTGACACCTGAGGGGGTGTGGTCCTCTATTTGAAAACTTTGCCAGCAAAAGGCGCCAAATCCACTTTGATGACTTTGGAGAAAAGAGCATTTTTTTTGCCAGAGTTTATGCACCTGCGGAAAATGAAATTAAACACGCAATGTTGGGTAGTTGTCTGTGCAATTTAGCACCATTTTTTTTTTACTAGACAAGTGGTCGGCCAATGTAATGATGCTAATAACCCGTTTTCACGAAAAATGGATTAAGCACCTCAAGCAAGCACTACATTTACACTAGAGGTGTTAATTTTAACACCCACTATATATTTTGTTGTGTTTTTTTTTTACTAGTACAAGTGGTCGGCCAATGTAATGATGCTAATAACTCGTTTTCACGAAAAGTGGATTAAGCACCTCAAGCAAGCACTACATTTAATACACTAGAGGTATTAATTTTAACACCCACTATATATTTTGTTGTGTGCTGCCACTTAATTTTGATACCTATTCATTATCTTCCATTTGGGCAGTTGGATCAATAAAAGTCAGGTACTATGGCTTTCCCATATAGAAGAATGCCCTCTGGTGAGGGGGATGATTACCCAACGTAGTTGAGAAAAAAAAATGTTTCAAGACACCTGGCAAAATTTTCTCAATCAAATTTCACACTGACACCTTCTTGTTTGAAAGCTAATTAAACCCCATGGCGAGAACATTGTTACACAAGATACTGCAAAAAACACACCAGATTCTTTTAAATAGAAAAGTAAATGGTAATAGTAACTACCTAAAGTCCTGGATGTCATTACCCTATTTTGTGCCAGATTGGATAGTCGAAATACTTGGACAATGATGTATCAACACGGCGATATTCTATGTATTAATAACATCTTCTGCATATAATTCCCTTCCTAACCACTTTTCAGTAAAACAGAAGCCACGTTATCTGTTCAGTAACAAAAACGCGCAAACAGAGACAAACAAAACACACACACTTAGCCAAACATGAACACACGTATTAGCACGGACTCAACACAAATTAATACACAAAGAATCAAACGGGCATTCAGTGTAGTATTGCTATTATTTTTTTTGGAACACGCATTTCATTTCTGATTTAATAATATGAATTCATATGAAACTAAACACTCCTTGCATTTTGGATCATCCGTTTATCAAATGAGTATCTATCAATTAATCTCAGTAAAATATTTTGTTCAGACTGAGGAAGATTACCGTGCCGGTTGTTTCACATCCAATCGTGATAAAGATTTTACCCAAATCTTGTTTTTAACGATCCGAACAGCTAATCATTGCTAACAGTGGCCTATTCTTACTGTATTCATGCCAATAGTCTTGCAAAAATGAAGCACTTTTATATAGAATAAACAACTACACATATGGTTTCTAAAGAATGTCGATAATTAAACTATTTTTTTAGACTGATGAAGCGTAATATATCTTGATATTACTTAAGTGCAAAACATCTTGTTAAAGCAATCACTTTAAAGAAGTCAACCAAACTGGAATATTGGTTACAGAAGGGTAATGACCACCATCCCTAAAGAAATGACGAAGCACAGATGATAATGACATTGCAATTACAATTACCTAAAGAACAAAGATCCCCAAAAGTTGTTGGTTTATCGTTATTTGTAAGCGGTTAATTGGGGTTAATTCTTGGAAAGAGCAGAATTCGTAACGAGTTTTGTATTTATAATTCATGTTACAATATTATTGGGTTCTGGAACTGTCCCAAGGCTTTACCAGTGCGCCAGTAATCATAATGTACATCACCTTCAATATGGCGAAGTGATTCGCCGTGGTTACCCATTGGAGACAATATGATTTAAACATAATAGACACTGCCAGTAGACCCCAGCCCGTGATATCTCGTTCTCAGTCTCTAATGAGTTAATATGTTAAAATATATTTCGTTAATGCCTTTAATTAAGAACTGGAATGGAATAAGGGGGAATTAATTTACTCTGTTTGATCGAATTTCCTGTAACGCAGAACCATTTGCGGCATGCAAGTATAAAACGTCCCGGTGATCAATTTTCAATCAACGTCAGAATGTCATAAGGTGGGCAAATATACTTCCCATGATGGACATGTCCGCGGAAAATCCTGAAGAATTACTAGATTAAGGACAGACCTGATATCTACTGACAGACGTGAGGTACTATTTGAAAGAAAGGGCGACAGCTCTTTCGAAAACGCCGTACATTCTAGGTTGAATATATCCATGTGCAAATGCTTATATTGAAAACAGCGAGATAAAAGTCGATGGACATTAATAACAAAATATCTTAATACCACAAAGATAAATTTCAGTTTCAGAATCGAAAATGTTGTCAGTTCATGTGAATTTTCAAGTAATGACAGTTACATTGCTCTGAGTCATATAAATCTACAAACGACAGAAAACTAGGGGAGATAGAGATAAATCGATGAAATTGAATTTTTAAAGTCAAATCACCAATTCTATAGAAACGGATTACATGAACAACTGTTGTGGTACTGGGTCAACGGACTTTTAGAATGTATCCTCGTTTAGTGCATTCAACTTATAATGCATTATGATCTGTTTCATATTTGTTTTCATTTCTTTGATAAATTATGAACTCAATATGCACTCCATTTTATCGCAATCAGAGAGACATGATGTTGATCAAAATCATAAGCTCCAGATCCATTTCCGCTTCCTCGCCTGAAGAAAAATTATTGAAAACTTTTGAATTAATAAGTACATAATATAACCTTTTCCATTCAACATGCATGGAAGCGTATTACTTCAAATCTACTCAACGTTTTTATTGGAGGTTAACGAGAGTTTATTCTTTCTCCGTAATTGTTCGATTGAAAATCATTGCGTGGGGATTTAAACTGGTTCAAAGTTCTTTTCGAGCAGTAAGAAGATTTGAAGAGCAATGAATTATTGGGTTCATTGCCTACCCTGGTTTCCAGCAAACTTTGTAACAGAATGCATTGAATTAAAGTGTAATGAAAGAAAACAGAGGTTATACCGAATCAGGTTGTTCAGCTTAAAGTGTTTTGAAATACGGGAATGGAGAAATGGTAATTACATAAGAATGGCTTCATCCTTAAAAATGGGTGGAGTCCGAACTCATGCTTTATTAATCATGTTAATGCCCGACGAGGTGATCCTTAGAGCAGTTATGAAGTAAACATCTCGGGTAAAAAACCCCCTTAAATTCTGTCCATATTTTCTGCTAGCGATACAAGGCCATTGCGGTATTCAACACGAGATATGACTTCATGTATTATATATAAATTATCACTCCTAATAACCATTCCAATTTTGCTGAATGAATAGTTATTACCATACAGCGGCGATAACTAAATCGACCCAACTCATGGGTTTGGCTTTTACATGCACACGTGCACGTTTTATAAACTTTCCATGATCACCTCAGCATAATGTTTATGCCTACCCTGTAAACTCCCAAAGATGGTCTCCAAATAAATGCCGACATTTGAGAGTCTGCCGAAATAAAATTTTGTAGTCTTAATTGCATTTTGATGAATAAATGATTGCAAATTTATTAACTTTACGTGACTTATTTATCGAAACATGCGTGTCCAATTCGTCACCCATCTCACAAATCTATGTATCGTTACGTATTTTGGCCTCCGCGCACAAAATGAAATAATTGCATCATTTGTCACTCTTGTCTACACGTCCGAAGTATAATGGATGTCATATATCATTTGACGTGTATCCAGGCAGTTACTTCTGTCGTAGAATAAAAACATAGGAAGTCTTGGTCACCTGAATTTCATAAAAGCGGACCACAGTCATAACCTGTGCATTATGTTTTTGTGACGTCAATTAAGTGTGCAGGTGCAACTAATAAAACACCAAGTGTTCTAAGGCATGTTTTCGTAAAGCACGTTTGGTTTATATTACCCCTCTCGTTATTCCTTTACATTTTCATGGAGGATTTATTCTCACCAGCGACCTTCATCTATACTATTTTGACGTCTGAATAAAACAACCACGTCAGAACATCATTTAAACAATGAAAAAGGTCATTTTCTGTAACGAATTCACACTAAATGTTGACTTTCTTTTATTTCAAACTTTGTGTTTGAGTATGTCAAGAGGTTACAGGTACGTCCTGGGGAGTTATCACAAGAGTTTCTACTTTCATCCCCAAGTTAATGCATATGTGTGTATGTATGTACACATGTTTTATGTGTCTTCGCAAATTACTGATACTACATAGCTCCCGCGGGCAAACCAAAGATGTATGATGTGGGTTAGAGATACATACTGAATGATTAGAGACAGTGTGGTAATGTTTATTTGTCGAATTAAGCAACCCATTTTATTTGATGCAGGAATGTCTCCTCCGGCTAGGCGAAATAAAATTGTGTCAGCAGTGCTATCGACGGAAGTTATGTCAACATGAATGAGTTTCTCTTGAGAGTTCTTCAGCCGTACTTTTGTTGTAATATTAGATTTTAAGTATACAGAGCCACTTACAACCGGTGGTGCTGTGGACAAATTATTTACAATATTGCTTCCGGGTGTTATTCGTCTATATTGAGGTTTTAAGAAAACTAACAACGGAATAACTATTGAATGTAAGATACGGGTGCATGAAGTCACTATATAAATCCACATGTAGGTATTACAACTTGAGCAACTTGACTACGTTCCAGGAAATGGGTATGCCTCTGCACTCCCACGTCAATTTAAAATAAATGTCGTCTCAAACCTGCATGTAACTTTCATCAATTGTGGGCAAACCCGGTGAACTTTGGCCTTATCAGTTTGTCCAAGATTTCAATTTGGGTAACACACAATTACCGTGTCACTATTTCATTATGAAGTCGAATGATCTTACTCTGTTGAGACGTTTGTGTAAATGAGATTCTACTTTCCAACACTCCTTCGTGACCCGTTCTAACGTCGTATGATCTTGACTTTTGTCTCTTCAAATTCTTCAAAATTAATTTAAGAACCCCATCAGCGGTTACGTGTTCTTTGAATAAGCAGGGAAAATGCCACGAGGGGAGTCGGGGACACCCACTATGGTTTTGAAAATACAGAAAACGAGAGGACGTTGCTTGTGTGCGTGCGTGTGTGCGTGTGTGTGTAGTGAGTGGAAGTGTGTGTATGTATGTGTGTGTGTGTGTGTGTGTGTGTGTGTGTGTGTGAGTGGTAGACGTGTGTCGATGTAGTGTGTGTGTGTGTGTGTGTGTGTGTGTGTGTGTGTGTGTGTGTGTGTGTGTGTGTGTGTGTAGTGAGTGGAAGTGTGTGTGTGTGTATGTGTGTGTGTGTGTGTGTGTTTTACAGGTTTACCCCTCTGAAGATATTTCGTCACAAACACCATTGCCGAGGTACCATCGCATCTATTAGCACTCTTTATATCGGTGTACCTCCGCTGTTGACCTTTGTTTTGTTTTGTTTTCGCTTGTCGCAACGATTTGAACCATATGTAAGTTTTCTTCCGGACGTGGATCGTGGAGGATATTTTTTTTTGCTAGTCACAAAATCCTGGTTACGCCACAGGTTTCCGCTCCATAAAGCTCTAAATAAAGCTCAAGGATTTAAAATAAATCCTGATTGGATGTGGTAAGGGACCAGTCGATTCTCGGATTTAGATTTAAATCTTAACGATTTATATTTAAATCACAAATGCTTAAAATTCAAATCTTTAAGATTTAAATCTGAATCTGCAAATTGTTTGGTCCCTGTAACCACAGTCGTTCGGGATTTATTGTAAATCCCTGTGATTTAGAGTGAAAGATTTTATCCAGGCGCCACCCCTGGTTGTAACGAGGTGAAATTCGACACGACAAAATTAATGTGACCGTTGATCTTTGACTTTCAACTCCAGAAAATAGTCCATTTGCAATGTAAACTTTTGCCAGCAGTTTCATTAAAATTCCATCAGCTGTAACTTTACAAGACGATAACAGACGGACAGACGAGCGAACGGACGCAACCACTCGCGCACTCATCGATGGACGGAAAACCCCGAAAACAAAATGCCTCTCGCACCCTCGATGCGAACGTAGAGAGCTAAAACTTAACTAACGCTAATGGTAAAGTCATTTATTATAATCGCAATGTCATGTCGGTTTGGACTAGAAACACGTAAAGGCATGCTGCGTAGACCTGCGTACCACTCCCCCTTCAATAATGTGTTTTACTATTTACATTCACTTTGCCATTTTGTTGAAAGACCTTCACACCTTTAGGAAAGGCCATTCCGAAATCAATGTACATCTGCGTTCAAGTGAAAGCCTAAACTATTCAAATAAACACGCAAAATACAAGTCTCGCTCCAACTAGTTTACGGACTCGAAAAGTTCACCAGGAAAAGGTCAGAATGATTTCAGCCAATTTAATCAGAAATCTGACTCAATGTCTGTCGAAACAAAGAAACGGCTGAACGAATAGGGAGATTTAACGTAATAGGGGTTTGCCGAAACTCTGATTATCCCAATGTATCTAGCTAGCTAAATAAACAAAATACCTTATTATAGATTGCGCAATGTTAATGTAGAGGATTGGACCAGAAAATTGAATACAAAAAGTTTCTTACCGCGGAGAAAATAGAGGAAAGTGCATTATTATAGGTACTATATTAGGGTTGCAATATTTATGATAAGGTCACGGACCGTATTCGCTGGTTCATCTTTTCAACACTGTGCGGTTTTGCATTCAGTATAGTTCTCTTCAACGAATGTACAATTAAGTACTGGTCTTCCAAACTGCACCGTAAAGCAGAACTGTTGTTTTACACAGTAAAAACACTCTTTAAAATACTTTAAGCAACTGCTTACCGTTGTTTAATGCTGTCACTCTAACAACCTTGTTCAAAAGTTTTAAACAACCATGATTGTGGAATCCGTATTTTAAACAATATTAGTTAAGATATGAACAACGCTGTTCAAATTTACGTTATCAAGTGACAATCATACGAAGATAGATAAAACAGGATATATGATACCTTATGATACCTATAGCAAAGTGTAATAGAAAATAATATTGAATTCTGTCATGACCATGTACTAGAATAGGCATAATATACAACCATGATTTCCAAACTGTATCCTGCATAACTCGAAAGAAAACATGATATATCAGGATAGCCACGTTCTGTGAGGAATGTGAAAATCCTATGAGGTTTCTCCATCGTTACCAAGACATTATACCTAACTGTAATACATTACAACATAAACGTCTTCTCCATTAATCTGAAATGATCTTTAAAATTCCTTACAATCATGTCAACATCAGATTTCAGAATTGCATCACTCCAGGCTCTTTCAAAAATTATTGTGGTACCCATTCTTTTACATAATCAACCATACAGTCGAATAGATCCTTATAATTGTACAACTTTAACCCACGTGCGATAAGGATATGAAACCGGTTTCCATTGTCGGCCCGTTTGTCAGCTGTCTTATCACCAACGGTAAGAGTTTCCGGATGGCAGTCTTGCATATGCCAAATGAGGCCGAAACCAACTCTGTGAACCCTTTAAACTCATACCTAGTTTAACGCACCTGCACATTTGCATCAGTGTCCGGTAAATAACTGCACACTTTCTGCACATTGCTACACCCATCTCATACAGCAATGCCCTCTCCTTGACGATAACAGAAGATGCTGTTTAGCAGAGTACTAGATTCAAGACTCGAGACAAGACGGATAGCATCAAGGCTTTCGATGGAGTGGACTGGACGAGATTGATGTGGATTCTAAAGAATATCGGGGTAGATTGGAAGGGCATTTGGCTAATACCAGCACTGTACATGAATATAGGGCAAAATGAATGAGACATGGTTATGTTATCGCCAAAGCTTTTCAACATCTATATGTAAATCAATGGAGAGGAAGGCACTAGAAGATCTGGGTGAGGGACTGAAGATAATACTGAAGATCTAACTTGCTGATGACCAAGAGTAGCTGGTCGAGAGGGGCTTGGGGCAGATTATGGACAAGATCGATGGAAGCGAAGAATGGTATGTCATGAAATTAGCGTAAAATTCCAAAGTGATGAAGATAGAAAGGAGCCCCGGATTGATACATATAACAATGAATGGAAGCGCTGGAACAAGTGCGCTAGTCTTTATACAAGACAGGAACAACAGTAACAGAGGTTGGAAGCAGTGGAAAGGCAACTCAAGCTCGGATATGAATAGGAAAACAGGCCTTCAATAAAAACCGGATACACCTAACTACATGTATAAGTCTTATTTGCAATTGTAAAAGAAAATTGCATAAACAATGGTCTGGAGTGTTCTTCTGCTTGGTTCAAAAGTGTGGCCCTTGAAGACAACAGATGTCAAAAGGCTGGGTAATTCAGAGATGGGGATGTGGAAACAGATGGGGAAGCTAAGTTGGTCTGAACGATGGTATTGAAAAGTCACGGTGAAGAAAGAAACTTGATCAAGACCTGCAAAGAGAGACAAAAACAATGGATAGGACAGAAACATATGAATTTCTTAAGAAAAGAAACTGATCCTCTTTAGCGCAGAGAAATCCGAGGTACCGCACAGGTCATGCGTCACTGCTCTCACACCGTCCTTTGTATAGGACGAACCGACGGACTGCTGTCATTGTTCTCATTCACACTCGAACGCATAATAATAAAGGCTGCGTGCAGCTGGGACTGAGAGAAAATGTAGTTTGTGTTTAGTTTTTGCCAATTCCGCGGGCCTTCTCCTAACCAATAAAATTTGATTTTTACATTAATTTTTTAGAATCCTCAGACTTCCCCCTAAACACACCTATTGTCAATATATTTATAGATGGCGCACTTTCATTTTATGAAGCGGCATATTCAGAAAATTGTGAAAACAGGGGATCTTCCACAAGATTTTTTTTCACCAAAAAATGAAGTCTTTAGAATCAATTCCGCGGGTCATAACATTGACTTCGGTCACATATTTTGATCTAACCTTAAAGAGAAACCTTTACATATCATACATCTCGTGTCAATAGTTTATAAAGCTTGTAGATTTGCTACAATGGCAAAAAATGTGCCAAAAACGACGGTTTTAGTTCCAGTTTACCATTGTGTTGCAAATCTGTAAACCATGAAGAAAGTAAAAGATCGCTTAGAAATTGATATGGATGCCATTGAAGGACGAATGGTATAGGGTAAGGTCTGGAGTTCAGAAAGAATACACCCTCGTGATGTCTCATAGCATCATAGTAAGAGAGTAATTCCATAGGCTGTAGGAAAACAGGTCCAAGACAGACAAGGATGGAGTGTTTCTCCAGTATGAAACCTGCTAAATCGCAGTAAACCTTTAAGAGAAGAAGTTACCAATACTTAGCTTGCAGAATAACGAATTATTTGAATTGTCAGCTCAGTGCAGTCAAATGGGATATAATACAATAAAAAAATAGTAAACAAGCAGATTTATTCACATACATTACACTCTTTAAACAAAAACATGAAAATATTCTAGTTCCACATACAGCATAAAAGTCTACAACAAGATATTGGAAAATTCATATTGGACAGTTGTGGGTGTGTCATAATGTAGGGGTTTTACGACAGAATAATGCCTTAGATCCTGTCTTAATTACTTTTTTGAAATTGTTCAACATTTTTGTTTATCCTACCACGATTGTGGGTGTTATCTGAGACTTTTGAGACTATCATAATTGAGGAATTTCCAGTGGTTTAGTCCTACGATCGTCCTACGTTTAGTCCTGGAAGGTCCCAATCTTACGATTTTTGTTGGACAATCGAATGTCACAGGACTGTCATATGATGATGTGTGTCGTGCGACAGTCGTCGGGAGTTTATACGACATTCGTGCAGCGTACCATTGACTTCTACAGTTTTAAAGTATTTCCTCGGGATAGTCGTACAACACACGTGACCACAACAACGAAAATTGTAGGTCCAACTCTCCTAATAGTACATCAGTTCCTATGCTGGAGTTCCGCAAATAATGTATCTTGAAAAATAACCCCAAAATGAAAGATGGGGCTTTATCCAGTAGCCAAAGGAATCACTGTAGGAATTCAGAGAGAACCTTAAAGCTCGACCCTGAAGTCACTTCATAGAGGGTGAAATTCCGTTTAAAAAAACCCTACTCTTTCATTATGTATTTACTTCTCAAAATCACCGTCTTCCCTTTTTTCTGAAAAATGGACCCTATTATAATACTTCGACCGACAAACGTACGTTTCAGATCAAAGAGCAGTAAAACAAACTGCTGGCCCAAAACCTGTTTTAAGGTAATGGACTTTGCAATCTGAATCCACGTATTTATTGTATTTGTTATATATGTTGAAAGAACGGGAACAATACTTAAAGACACTATATAACATTGTGGAAGACCTGATTAAACAATTGTCAAACTTTGCTATCTGACATATCTGACAGTGTTTGAATAGACAAATAAACACCATAGAACACAAAAGTTCAGACTGACAGTTATGCTGTCACTGATAAAATATGTACAGATACAAATTGGCACATGAATTATTCTCAGCCGATAGAAAACTCTGCAACACAGCAGTCTATGGGGAAAGACTGGAATGGTCTCTCAATGATTTTACTCTTTTAAAGCACTTAATGATCATTTTGAACTGTAATTTTTTCAGGGCTTCATTTGTAGACCTTATCAAAGACACTTCTAGCATGGGGAATCATGTAGCTCTCATTTTTAAAAAAATGAAAGCATTGTTATACAGTGTCTTTAAACCAAGGGTTGCTTTTACAAGACAGATACTATTCTAATCCGACCGAAAACATTACTTTGACATTTTGCAGCAATATCCATGAATCATGCCGTTTATGTCTGCCGGCCTTCTTTTAACGGAAAGAGATAAATCAAATACACGATTGTGGACAAAATATCGGAATGCTATAGGATCCTGCGACTTGTGTTTTCTTTGCATGGCTATTCTAGATGAATTGAATTAATCATTGGTAATATTCACAAATAAAGATAAAATCGATACAAGCAGTGTATTACAGGGCTCCAATGAAAATTCATAAATCAAGTATGACGTATAAATACTGATTAAACTAACCCGATCCAGCAGAAAAATTGCCAAACAGAAGAGGAACCATTGATTCAAAACGTGATCCATTTGTAAGAATTACTTCAACGCGTGTAGGCAGCAAGGCATTTTTTTTTTCAAAATGTATGATTTAATTCTCCGTCATTCAATTCGCAATGGTGAATACATATTTTGAAAGTATGGGATTTCATGCATTTTTTGGTGTGCGGTGTAATATTTGTGTTTTAAACTGAACCATCTCTTTGTATGCAAATCGCCGTATGGTTGGTTAAGTTGTTGTGTAAACAAAACTTAACATTTCTTTATGTTCTTAAGTTATTTGTTAAAGTGTATGCTTTCATATACCGAAAGACAAAATTTCGATGACGCGAGATGAATTAAATTGATAGTATTTATTTGTCGGCAAGCTTCTGTAGATTTATTTATTTCGTTGATATTATCTGTCGGTAAACATTCGAACACACACAAAAATAGTAAAAATGAGGAAGTAAAAATATAACAACAAACCAAATAAGGCACGTATATCTGATGCATCATCTATGTTTGATAGCTCACGACGTCATTAAACCGGCTCATCACATGTACAACGTACAGGTATAGCAATGATAAAATTTTCTCTTCTCGCAAAGGTAAATATCAGAAATAGTGACCATTAGAATAAGAAGAGAGAACCCACAAATATATTTTAAAAACGTATTGGCTACCTCTCAATTATTTTAAACGGCATATCGTACTTGCTGTTCATGTACAAATAAAAACGGATTTTTTATGGAGGCAAACCAATTTAACAGTGTGAAATAAGGTGATTTACATCTGATAATAAACAATTTACAAGTGATAATGATAGTTACAGTAATGTCATGAGAATTTGGGCAGATGCATGCACTCTCTCAGGAGACAAATATATTTCTCTAAAAAGTGTTTGGTTGGATACAGGTGATATCAACTTTCTACCTCTGATGTTCAAACTGAATGTTTCGTCACTCATCTAAATCAAGATCTTGGTTTGAAAGCTTAGATTCTTTGTTAATTTAACATTTATTTTGTGGAACAGATAAACAGTAGTTACGTGTCTATTGGTGCACACCGACTACCCTGGTGTATTGTATATCACCAAGATGAACGTGTGTGTATTTGAACATGAAAGCGTGCGCGCGCGTGCATATTTTGTCTATGGTCGTCCGTTTGATCATGTTTGTGTTCTGGGAGGAATAATGTACACGTCTGGGCGTGTGTGCTATCTTGTGCGTGAATGCGTTTCCATATCTTCATCAAATTCCACATCTGGTTACTATGTGTTCCACACCTTCCTGTATACTTTTAAAGGCCGGATGTCTCTTTTGCACGCCTAAAATCAAACATTGTACAAATACACTTGTATATAGAAGAAAATGTTATTGAATAACCTTAGCAAACCGTAGGAGCTAGAAACGCAATTCTAGTGGAATTATAGTAAATGTTAGCCTTCGATTTATTTTGTCTTCTGTGACAAACATTCTACTTGTCTATATTCTATTTTCAGACAGTGCATGCATGGAGGTCTCGCATGGTGCCACAGAGAACTACGTAAGTGCAATAGGAGCGTACACGTTGATGACCTTGCATCCCTTTTGTGTCTTACACATGCCAGCACAGAAGTAGGTCAACCGTCGCGTATTACGTAAGTACTGTAATACTAATAGGCCTGAAGTGAGATTTGAAACTGTGTGTCTAGAACGTAATCTACACAAGTATTGTTTTTTGTTGTTGTTTATTGTTCAAAATCTAGGTAATATCTGATCTTCAGATTTCACAGGCAAGTCGTATATAGATAGCTTAATGGAATGAATAATATTTTGCTGTGTTATGGGAGGGTTGCAAATAAGATTTCCTACCTTTAAAGCTACTCAACTAAAAACTACTCACAGCATTGCCTGTACGCCCCCTCCCTCTTATTTGTTACTGATTGATTACGGGGACTGACAAAGTTGACAGGCTTCGATCATTACGCCAACCTATCCGGACACAAATAATCATGCTTTTCCTGTTTTACGATCATTAGGACGAACATAATGATCTGTTCCGATCGATTACTATAAACAATTTAACTTTCAACAGACACGTTGTGATATAAGAGGCGTCTTGGACAAGAGCGCCTTGATTTTCTTTATCACCCCTGGTTTGAGGGAGATGGGGTGGGGTGGGAATACTACACTATGTTAAACTCACTGGCTAACATTTACCACAGTTAAAAAAAATGTGAGCTACATAATCCTCCATGCTCCAAGTGTCTTTGATAAGGTCTAAAAATAAGGCCCTGCAAAAAAATTGTTTTTCAAAATGATTATTTAGTGCTTCAAAAAGTGAAAATCGTAAGTTGACCGTATTCACCTGCCCATTTCCTCCCATAGACTTACTGTGTGTGGATCTAGGCTATTTTTTACTCGCCCCGAGTACTTATTATTATTCATTCATATCTTGCCAGTAGCAGCATACATTTCCAAACTTTTGTATTCTATGGTGTTTACTTGTCCATTCAAACACTACATGTACTAGGTAGCTCAGATAGCAAAGTTTGACAATTTTTTAATTTGAAGCTCCACAATGTTAGCCTATAACTTTAATGTAGAACTTACACGGTGGATAAACCGTTATCAGCTCTGTCTGCCTGCCCATATACCTGTCTGTCTGTTGGTCAATTTCTCTATGTGTGTTTCTGACAGTGTTCACAAGACTGTGTGTGTGGCTGTTTGTGTTTGATATAAATCAAAATAGTGGAGGTGTCGTGATATACTGGGATGATCTGTGGCTTTAACGAAGAGGGGTTAAGTTCGATTAACGCCGCGCACAAGTCGTCCTTCAGCAAGGCGATTTATCCACGTTGCTGCTCCGGATATAGGAGTGATTTATGGACCTGATGGAAACTGGGGGTAATAATCATTGTTTTTATGACGAGAAAACCACGGGGATTTGGGTACGTGGCCTAATTGTCATTAAAAATAATTGCAAAGAGCAAAAAAAAAAAAGTCGCTTGATTTTATGTATAACGGTCCATTAAGCTTGCTTGATTTATTTGAAACAAAGCAAAAACAAAGCAAAAACAAAGCAAAGCAAAACAAAACAAAACCTGAATGTCTAATTCTTCGTAAGTGGGAAACCTAACCCACTTCCAGACTTACATGAAAGGGAGAAAAAAACGAGAGTACGCAAGACGGATAAATAATTAAATGTTTGGCGCAGTATTTACAGTTTTACCTTGTCTGCTAATAAACATACGTCAAAGACAAAATTAAATCACAATAATTACAAGGAAACATAAAAACCATAAACTACAACTATAATTTTCAAATTATTCTGTCGTTAACACTCCACGTATAATACCACTTCTCATAATTTCATGTTTGGTTAAATTCAGTAAGAAAAACATAACATCAAATTAATCATTGATATGATATAGACACGTTTATGATATACTGGAAGGCAATATATCAAAGTGATGACATTTTCCTTTGCGCGTCGGTAAGGGAAGACATTCATTAAATACCGTTTTATTATTTTTCTTTAAATTCTTCTTATGATTTTGTAAGTCCTTATATCTTTCATCAAAGTATAAATTAATTTATAACGCAATTTATTCAAGTTTATGAGAAGATGATTGAAAGCCGTCGTAAAAACTTAATGATGCGGTAAATGTAAACCACGATGAGTGGAATCTTTCTTGCAAAGTACTACGACCACATCTATTAACGTACTCTTATCCTTCGGCCGGAACAAACTAACATCGCTTCTCAGCTTATTATCGGTAATGAGTAGAAAATTAAGTTTAACGTGTTTTAATGGACATGCCGATCAGAGCCAAGAAGTAGAAAACAGTGTATCGAGAGTCACGTTGGTATGTTTCCACAAAAAAGTACAAGACCTCATATTTCTCCGCCCGAAATCATCTCAGCACTACTTGGACATGATGAAGCAGTTATTAGAATGTTTTATACCAATTAATATAAGAGATCACCGCACTTCTTAATGCGGTTGGCATTATTAACTTAAGTAAAAACTCAAACAAGAAGATTCTAATTCTGTGGGTCTTGTGGTTTTTTGTTATCTAGAATAGAAGTACTTGGAAAACTGCGAAGAAAGTACAGTTGTAATCGTATGATACTGACACACTCATGATTGTATCAATGACCTTTTTCATGTATATTTCCCATTAAATCAATTCTGAATTCCGATACAGTTAATCACAAAAGCTTTGTTTATTCACTGATTTAATTAATCACGGGTCAGCGCACGGAGTAGCTTAAAGGTATTGGCTAACATTTACCACAGTAAAAAAAAAAAACTGAGCTACATGATTCCCCATGCTACCATTGTCTTTGATAAGGTCTAAAAATGACGCCCTGAAAAATTGTATTTCAAAATGATTATTTAGTGCTTTAAAAAAGTGAAAATCGTAAGTTGATCGGATTCACC
>JZLH01S0495517.1:71740-76740 GCA_001188425.1 Eucidaris tribuloides
GTTCTTTATGGGTTGTATTTCCCCTTATTTTGCTGTTTCTTTCCTGTACTAATTTTCTTTTTGAGTGGAGGGGGTAAATGAACTTCATGTTTCCCTTAGTTACGCCGCTGAATGCTTACCATTTTATAGCAACACTTATCCCCCCTTCCATTTTATTCAAATATACAGGAACAGAGTACCGCAAATGACGTCATAAGCGTAACAATTATGTCTCTGCTGACAGATAGGAAGACACAAATACAGAACAAGAACAAAGATCGAGAACAAAAAAAATTAGGAGAGATAATTACATTACTATTGATGGATAATTCATAATGTTTACTTTTGAATCATATTCAGTATACCGTGATCGCTTTTATATCTACAATCAAAACAATAATGCAATACCACAAGGAAACTATATTAAAGAGCAAGTTTAGTTTTGGCGATTTTTTGTTATTTGAAAGCTTTATGACCAAAGGTCATCACACCAATAACAGATTCTGAATGCCTTTCTTTTTTTTCGACTATATTTTACAGTATATCATCCAAAGCGTTAATAAGGTATTATAAGGTTATCTAAATTATACCTCAGCTGAAAGAGCAGACTCCGATCGTTCTGTGATAACACTTCATAAATGTTTTATTTAAAAAAACCTATTGAAATTATCAAAATGTTAATATTAAAATACAATCAACATTTTGACAAAATGCAATTGAATCGTCTCAATGTAACACGCTCTCGGTGGATAAAGGTTGGCACTTTTATGTACTTGTTGCAAATGGTTCAGCCAGTCCAGAAAAGTTGTGGTCAAACTATACGACTTTGAGGCGGAGCGTGTTTTTCCCTGTCGCCTTCGTAGCTTCCGGATTAAACGCCGCCCGGGTTTGCTGCGTGTGAAGGCGCCGCGGGTTGTACATCCATTCGTGCAAGGAATGACCAAAGGTCACGTACTCATTGGATAGCGATTGCTCAATTTGAGACGTTAAGTGAGTGTCTCCGCAGTGAGTAATGTGTCCCTGAGAAGGCGTTAAGTGCACATCTTTCTAGAGGCAATTACTCTTAGTCCTATAGAAACGACCATTTATGAATCTGTCGGGTCGTTACTTTCTCGGGGACTTTAAATAAACCATTGATATATGCATTTCTCTCGAGTTCTAGCGTCTTGAGTATTTTCTATGACACGCCGCTGGATTTAAGCAAAAAAGAGATTAATTGCGAATTATTTTCTCCTAAGTATGCTCTTGAGGGTTAATTTCGTGTGGGTGTACGTGTTTTAAGTAAACAAGTCTTTAATCAGTAACATATTTTGAACAATCATGTGTCAAAATTTTGACAGGCTACGAGACGATATTTTATCAAGCAATGTGACACTGCCCTAATAAAATATAAAAATGAAATCATAAAAACAGCCGGAAAAAGATGATCCTTTAGTGAATAAAGAGGGGAGGAAATGGGTGGCAGTGAAAAGGGCAAATGTAAATGATTGAAATTTCTGTGTCACCATTGCTAATTTTCATCCACTTGAAAAATGCCAAATATTTCTTTATCTTCGTTTCTTATTTAGAAAAGAGACTAGTTCAAAGCTCCAGATTTTGGATTGGCTTGGGCACTTATATGAACGACATCGTGGAGATGATACGTATTATTTGATAAGTTAAATGTATGCGCATTTTGATGTGCTATTGCTGTTTTTTATACATTATTTATATCTTTACTAATTATCTTCCTACAAGGTTGCGATAAATGATTTATATGTCAATGTCAATATCATTAAGTGTCGAATTTCCCTTTGCATACTTCTGTAGACTGATAAATTGTGACGTGAATTAATGGAACTATATCTATTTTCTCAATTTTTAAACACGACATGTCGTTTGTATCGTTAAGGAACATGTTCATGAACAATTTGGCAAGTTTGTAATTTGCATAAAAGCTACGCCTGACGGGCAGGGTATTTCACTTACAAAGGAAATTTGAAAAAAAAAATCATTAGAAAGCTTTCAAAAGAGGAAATATGGCAAATCACATAAAAAATGTGATTTTGATGAATTAGTTTGTGTGACTGTACAACCAGTGGTGTGCACAAGAATTTGGAATTGGGGGGGGGGGAAGAAAATAATTCCCCCGACAATCACTCCCATTTCCCCCAACTGAATGCTTTCCCCCGACTACCATACCATTTTGGGGGCATTCGGGGGGGGGGCATGCCCCCGCCCCCCTTTGCGCACGCCACTGTGTACAACACAGGCTTTGCCTATTTCGTTTGTATATTGCATTGGTGCATGATACTTGCAGAAAATTGTCATTCCGACCATTATAGGAGACCTTTTTGACAGTAAGTCCCGAGGATCTTGTTAGTCAAAGAAAAAGATTGCACTGGCAGAGTAATAAAATTAATGGATGAATGCAATACACAATCACAAATAGCGTGGTTATATAAAACATTATTATTGATTAGTGTATGCGCATTTGAATATAGAATTTGCGCACTATAAATGAATTTAATTTACGTATTATCATTATGACATATTTTTTTTTTCTTATTTATTTTTGGACTAAATTGTGAGCAGTTTTGGAATCGAGTCCTCAAGTTCAGAGCCCGATTCCGCAATTAAATAAGATTTTGCCAAATCATTTCACATCGGGACTCGACGCCGGGTCCGAGTCCGGACTCGACTACAACACTGTAATGAACAAGCTTGAAGTCCATATACAGTGACTGAAAATCGAGAAAGTAGCCTAACGAAGGACTGCAGGGCCTATACTGCAATAACTGAGGTGTTGAATATAACACCAGCAGTGTTGCACTCGTGGTATTTGAAGTAATTCGTCTTGTGTTTAAAATCCTACAATTGTACACCGCATCAGGTATCTATATTTAGCAACACCATGGGTGTTAATTTTAACACCATTTTTGCAGTGTATGAAAAAACCGCAATTAAAGCCCAAGTTTAGTTTTGGGGATTTTTTTGTTATTTGAGAGCTTTATGCCCCAAATAGTCATAACCCCTGCAATTCTTAATAGATTCTGAATGTCTTTAGTTTTTTTTTTTTTTATTAATTAATGAAAATCTCGAGCGTACCCCCGAGATTTTCGACTATATATTTACATTATAGCCATTTAAAGGTTAAAAAGCGCTCTAAGGTGTACATGACTTATACCTTCATCCTGTAAAGAGCACGAGTCTGCTCTTGTCAGATGGAGTACTAATCCATATATTCTTGCTTTTCTGTCTTTATCTTTTTTTAATTAATTAAGAAAAATTCTCGGGGGGCGGGGGGCGACCCCGGAATTTTCGCTACATTTTACATTAAACATTTCAAAGTTTAAAAAGGTCTATATGAGTTATACCTCCTCTGAAAGAGCGAGACCTGCCTCTTCAGCATGAGCCGTATAACTCATGCTAACCTTAAAGCCTTATTAACCCTTTAAATCTACTAATCATAAAATATAGCTCGAATAATCCGGTCCCCCGCAAGATTTTTCATTAACTATCATAAAATAAAAAACCTAAGACATTCAGAATCTATTATTGCAGGATTATGACTTTGGGCCATAAAGCCTTTTCATAATCCAAAAAAACTTCCTCAAAATCTAAACCTGGCTTTAAGGCAAATCCCTGCCCCAGCAAATGTCCGCAGACCAAAAAAAACAAGGATGCGACCGCCAATGTGAAAATCGATATTCTGAGGTAGGTTACTAGTTCCTGACGTACGGAAGATGCAAAAATGTCTGCCCGCCGAACACGATGGATACACCACCTTACCACATACGCCTTCAGCCCACAAGCGAAGCCCTGCATAACCATGCCTACCATCACACTCCCACTTGACCTTTGATACGGCACGGTTCGTCTTCCCAAAAACCAACGACTAAAAATTCGGTTTTGAACAGACAAACAACTAGCTTTTTAACTGTCATGACTGTCAAATCCCTGATAATTTCACCAAGAACGGTAATAGCTCAAATTGCACGTTAATGAAATTCAAACTTTTATAGAAAATGGTTAAACATTTTCTGTCGTTTTTCTAAATTCATTGAAATCTTTCTGAAATTTTACAATCATTGATTGCATAAAGATGCATTCAATTCTCCACCTCCGAATAAAAAACTGTTCCACGTGTTTGATTTATCATATGAGTCTAACGATTATTGTGACTCAAAGTGACATGCAATTATAACAAAATGCGGCTGAAAAACATCACGATCTTCTTCCATAACAAATGTCAAAATATCAAAAGTAAAGATGCAACACTAAACAGTGACTTAACAAGATTAAGAATTCGGTTAGGAAACAATTTTTCCAAGTTCTTCGATATCTTAACCCAAATAACATAGTACATATCCTGCAGCACACCACACCGGCGTGCATGGCGTCAGCTGCCAAAAGTTTCAATTACCTCACCTGTGTAAACGGAGAGAAAGGCCTCATCGACTCGATGCAGTATGTTGCCCGAGGGTGGAATACAATAAAGGCACGGCGTGTCGACATAAAGACCTATGTCAATGTGATCTTTACCGCTGTCTTTATGTCAATAAATGTCGACATTGATCCTGCAGGGAATATGATGAAAGTTGTTCCGGTGTGGATTTAAAGGATTCCCCCTCTACTCTGTCCTAGTGGGTCCCCTGACATTTCCATTGGTAGTTTGCGTGGTCAAGTTACAGGTGACGTCTGTAAACTTTGGTAGGATAGGCCTTAGGTCCATAATTAACGTCATCTTGTTAACAAAATGTTTGCAGGAGTTTTACAATTAACGCCATCTTGTTAACAAACATGTGTGTAGGAATTTTACAATTAACGTCTGTTAACAAATTGTTTGCAAGAATCGAATATAGCGACCGTGAAAATATGTTGATAACTTGATACCACAGTCCGAAATATACACGCAAGTTATAGGTAGCCACACTCTAAGAAAGTTTCAGAACCATTTTGTCAGAACAGCAGAACCATGTTAGTAGAACCACTTTCGTTGGTGTTAATAAGCATCTTTTGGCCCAACAAAAGTTTGTTGT
>JZLH01S0495517.1:79240-88122 GCA_001188425.1 Eucidaris tribuloides
ATTTCAGTCTCTGAATCTTAGACGTGAACTGTAATTTAGAGTCTAATACCGACACCACTCTTTTACGTTGAACATGTTTAGGTATTTAAATAAACTGAGTCAATTACTTGTCTGATCAACAAAGAATTTGCAGTCTGAAAAACGATCAACAGACGTTGGATCATTGCCCTTAACATTTAACCCATAATGTATTAACAGGTGAATTGTACTATGCTACATTAATTTGAGAGAGCATTTGAAGCGACAGTGAAATCTTTCAAGGATACGTTGTAATTAGGTGACCAATAAGTACACCTTAATCACCATTCATAAAAAGGCCTTGACTTCATTCTTCCTATTTATTGCCCTATTTTATGCAGATATTGATTTTGCGCATTGCTAAACGCATGCATCGGCTAGCCTGTTGCCTTAGTCGTGTGCAAGTTTGTGCAGATTTGAGAATTGAACTAGCTAAATAACCAGCACATGGGTGTGCAGTCATGCGAAAAGAACCAACAAAGACTTAATGTTAGATCAGACATTCGGTAAAAGTAGAATTTGGCAAGTAAACCCCATGTTTGAACTGCCACTGAAGGAGCAAATGCATTGACCCCTTACAGGAGGAGCTGGGCCAACACAGCAGACATCTGACGTACAATCCATCGACCATTGACTATGTTAAATCTCTAATGCGATGCAACAATGATAATACAGGTGCACTTGGTTGACTTGCGTTGGTCAGTGTTGGTAAACCATCAAAGAAAAATCGATAATCGTGGAAGCTTTTGAAAGGAAATCACTATCTGGGTCTCATGTTAATGATTGTAGTTTTGCTTGCACTATTGATCAGTTCCCTGTCAGGATGAGGTCACGTGTGTTATGTGCGAAAAAAAACAATTCAGGAAATCAGAAACCGTCATGAAATAAACATCAATGTTTGTTCAAAGACGCCTTTCATTCTGGCATACGGGCACCTCGTTGATGACTGTACGCACGGTGATCGTTCCCACCAGGAAAATAATAATTCAAAATACATCGATCTCTGGCAAAATTCGAGCAAATATTTGGATGCTAGCGGTCTCGGCGGTGCCTGTACCCCAATAACAATACGATGGTGATCATACCTTCAATCAGGTATTGAGTATCCTATAAGAGAATCAATCGTAAAACGCACGCCACATTGTAAATTTATCCATATAGGACTGAAGGTCACCAAAGGCTATTATATTCATTCCTGAGAAAACAATTTAAATGAATAATGTCGACCCTGTAAGGTAATGAATGATATCAGTGTACGCTACAGAATAAAGATGCCTCCGTAGCCAATCAACGGGGTAAAGAGAAGAAGACAATAGAAAAATGTGTGAAATAGAATCATCTTTGTGCGGATAACATTATTAGTGAAGGCCACTCTTTCAAAGTCAGATCAGAAAATGCACAAAAAGATCTGATATTCCATCTGTGAGTACGCGTTCAATTATTTCTTCCACTTGCCTTCGCATGCAAATTTCCTGAAACGATACTTACGAATGATCTTTGAATGAATTCTTTGAAATATCGATAAGGTAAGACACTCCATCTTGATAGACAGACTGTAAACAGTGTAATACTCAATGAAAGGACTTCACTTCTAAAAAGCGAGTTATCAGTCCTAGCCGACGATGACCTTCGTTGGCTCTAAAGTCCGATCCTTTTCTTCAAGCGGAAAACTGGACTTTCCACTGACGCGAAGACAATAAATTCAACAGGGTTTTATGAACGCATATATTCGCGCTCATGGCATCGCCAAAGCTATCAATGCTTTTTAATTAGTTGTGCAAATACAAATACATGCTCATACAGGATTTATTTCTAATCATGAATGCAAAAAGCTGATAAAACTTGATGATGATCAGGAGACAAGGTCAAATCTATCCACTGTAAATAACTGATCGCTTCGTGAATTCACATTATCCTAACTTTCGAGAAGCGTAATGTTGAAATCATATATTTGTGCAATCTCTAACTACACATGAGATAATGTTTGTGTTAGCTCGGAAAAATTGATGATTGTTAATCAAATTTGTGTCATATCAATCTTCATTAGCGTATATAAATTTACTCTTTTTAGAAATGGTTTTTTTTCCCCCCACTGAACGATGATTGTATGAATTTGTAGAACAAGCACGAAGGGTGAAATAATCTAAAAAATAGCCATCGTGCATGTTTGTGTGTTTTTGGAATCTATAATTCATTCCATTTAGAAAGAAGTTTAGATAATCAGAATCATATACGAATAGGAAATTCGTGTTATAAAATCACAGAGAGAAGATGCGTCGTATGTATGTTGTAGTATGTAGATATGTATTAGTATGTATTAATGTTATGTTGTGCATGTGTATGTATGTATGCATAAAGTATAATCAATATATATTACATATATACTGCACATAAGGAATAGACGATACATAGAAATAAGTGCAAGGTAACATCAATATCTATAAGTTTTCGTATACTATTGGCAAGTGAAAGTAAAGTACTACTAATTGATATCAATCATGGCCTACGTGTTACAGTGATAGATAAGCCCGTAGGGCCTGTAGAATTTCGTGAGAGGCGATTGTACACAACGGCATTGTACAGTGATCGTTCAAATTCATTATCATGCACGACTTTGCGCGCCAAGTTAAAATACTCTAAGTGGAGACAGCCGACAAATGACGTGTACCGACTAGAAACCACACTTCGATATACACAGCTGTCAGGAAGAACGTTTTAAATAACGGATTAACCTCTTTCTAATAATCCTCAGTTTAAGGCGTGCTGATAAATTAGGTCTTGATCTCGAATTGGTTCATACTTTAAGTTTTATTTTGGATCAGTCTTAACCCTCTACGACCATTGCAAAATATTAAAGGCTTGCATGAAATATTCCGAGTGTAAACAGGGTAGGATGACAAGATAACAGTATGAAGGGATGATTATTGCACCTGAAAGTTAAAACCCCTTGATGAATAATTTTTGTCAAATCAATAACACGAGAATAATGATATGAAAGTCATACTGGTCAAATTTGAAATAAAAAAACTTACCATTTTGTGTAAGTTGATGTGTGAGTAAACAATCATGAAAGATATTATATCACAGTAACTACGGGGTAAGAACGTAATACGAAATGTTATGTTAACCCCTGTTTCCAAGCCAATGCAAAAACTACATGAGTATAAATTAGATCAAGAGATCCTTGTAATATCGGGGGGCGGGAGGGAGTTGAGTGGTAGATGAAAATTGATGTCCAAGATGTCTCTTGGAATATTGTGTGTACAATCGCTACAGATGTCAATTTCCGGCTGTCAGTCCAAACCCGAAACACCAATGAGAAAGAATGATACTCAATCATGTCACTTGATACATCCCTCTTCACGTCCATGATACATGGAAAAGATCAGTTCGTGGCTGCCCATACCGTCAAGGATAGCAGATTGACTTTTTCTCTTTGAACAATTGCCGGAGCCAAAGAGCTTCTGAAAATATTTGAAACTTCTTGTTCCGCGATGTGGGTCTTGTAAAAAACGATGAGTGTAAGTGGGGAACACGAAGTGCGTCGTGATAGAGTGACAAGTGTGAGTACATTGTTAGGCTTGCCTTGACCTCCTCGTGACTTTTGATACTGCCTTGCATATACCGAGAGTATGTACACATTGTGGAGATGCATCGTACAAACTTAAAGATACTATATACATTGGGGAATGCCCCTTTAAAAAAATGATCAAACATTGCCACCTGACTTCTGGCAGCATTTAATGGAACGAAATTAACACACTAGAATACCAACGTTCAGAACAGTTATGCTGTAGAAAATATGTACAAATTTAGAATAGAACATGAAATAATTGTCAGCTGATGAAAAATTCTACAGCAACAGCTGTCATGGGAGAAAAGCTGAAATGGTTACTGCAATGATTTTTTTTTTTACTTTGGATTGAAAGGGCACTTTAATGAATCGTTTTGTAAAAGCATTTTTTTTCAGGTTTTCATTTCGACGTATTTCAAGAAACACATGCGATAGGCATGGGGAATGATGTAGGTCAGATTTTTAAAATGGAACATTGTTATATCGAATGCTTTTAAAGTCAGAAGGAAGTCCATTTGCAACTCCGCGTTACCCCAGCGACGCACCAAAAGTCCGCCCATGACAATCGGAATGTTTATGAAGGAACAATGTCTATGAAATCTGAGATCAGTAATGCACATAGAATTAAAAAAATACCCCAAAATGGGTTTTGTGTCTGTGTTGTTTTTAATTCTGGAGAACAATAATTCAAATGAAAGTTTTAACGGTCTTATTAATAATTTCGCACGAAACTGGGCTTCTAGGCTCATATGCTTTGAATAAAGATTCGTACCGTGGTGATTTTATTTTGATCCTAACACCAAACCTTCATCCGTATGTAGAATACATCAGGCTTGGTCAATCTTTGTCCCAATTATACCATTAGCTTAGAAAATCGTAAGGTTTTGCCCAATAACTTGAAAGTGCTTATGGCATCTGATATTTTGATGTAAGAGCTACGTACGTTTCTTTCTCATAATTAATAATCTAATATCTTAGCGTTAATTGCTACCGAAATACCGTGTCAATTAATAGGATAGTTTGCATTACCATGACTTCACATGTTCGGGTGTTGTTTCTTAGAATAACTGAAAGTAAACGGATTGAGCGTAGAACACTCTTGTTTGATTGAAATGGTATCGCATGGATTGATTTTGAAGATATAATAGCTGATTTTTCTCCCAGAACGACAAAATCTTCCAAACACCCAAATCAATCAGATATTCCATAACTTATCCATCTGTTCGGGTTCCGCAACAATCAAAGGTAGGTATGAAGAGCGCGAGTATTCATGTTTGTCTTGAAGATAACATAGTATACAACCAAAATAACGCATATGACAACATACAAAAATAAATGCATTTCAGATTACATATTCAAAACAGCAAATACACTGCAGGCGTGTAAGACTGGTAGTGATATATGCCCGAGGGGGTATTGTTTCGAATCGGTTCATGCATTGTCAGCATTTATGAAAGTGTCCGGCCTACGAGCGTATTGTCAAAATGGTGCATTATACGAACCGACCTTCGTTGTGTAGACAGCTACGGGTGACCCAAAAGATCCAAGAATGTACTGCCCTATGTTTTGTTATAATCTTTCGCAACAAGCCCACAAGTTTTGAGTAATCTATATAGCTTGTCACCAAATTAAGAATCACTAATGAAACCTGGGGGTGTTTCATAAGCTGTTCGTGAAAGTACGAATCGACTTTACGGCACAGACTGGTGATCCGCTTCTGTGCTAACATGTAAATGCAAATGAGAAATTGATTTAGCACCGACAAGAAAGTATCACAAGTTCGTTCCGTAAACATTGTTCATAACTACGAAAAAGCAGGCCTTTATGAAACAATTATTGAACCATGATGGGTTATCGGATCAAGTTCACGTTTGTGAAGGGAAGGTGATTCAAAAATGCCCGACTTTCTCGAAATACCTTTGAAATGCTATGATTTGCAAGCTTAAGCAGCGATGTTACAAAATGTTAGGCATAACATACAGCTAATTATGATTCTGTGTAGTGAGAATATAAACTAAGTTTAGGAGTCGGTGAATTAAAGTCTTAAGAGGTGTGTAGATGTGTTCCTATATTATAGAATATGAATAAGTGAAAAGAGAATTTCGTTTATTTTCTTCTCCTTTTTCTTCTTTGACTTCTTCCTCTCTCTTCCTTATTCTTTCTACGACTTAATTTCGCCGTTCCTGTCTTCTTTCTTTCTGAATTTCTTCCTTCTTCTATTCATGTCCGTCATTCTTCGTCTCTTTGCTGTGCATTTTTCGTATTTTTTCAGTCTGATTTTCTTCTACTTACTTGTCTGCTTCCTGTTCTTGTTTCTTTCTTGTGTCTTCTACTTATTCTCCTCTTTCTCGTTTCTTCTCTTCTTTGCTCTTTCTAACTCCTCCCCTGCCTCCTTATCTCTTACGTTTCCTATCCTCCTTACTTACTGCTTTGTGCGTCATGCTTTTTTCCTTTTTGTTTGCGGTTATTCTGATTCTCCTCCCCTGTCCATTTTCTCATCTTTGCCCTCAAATCATCGTTACATAAGTCGTTCCAAACTTTGTTAAAGAAATATCATGATGAGTTGGGACACGTCTCAAGTATGTAGATGTGGAAGTAGCATGCAGGTATGGTTCATTGGGAACATACCCACAATTTTCAGGAAAATAGTTTGTGATTTTAACAAGTAATAGTAAATATATTTGTTCCAGAATTTAAACGAGCAATATTAGTAGGTACTATTAAATGATTGATCATATTTCCGCTCAAAAAAAAAAATGTTTTTGATAAGCGAGGTTAGAAGTTTACTTTAAACAAAATAGTTAAGTAAATGATTTTATTTACTTACTGAATTTCTCTGTGCAGACAAGCGGTGTGTGTAGTGTGTGTGTGTGTGGTGGTGTGTGTGTGTGTGTGTGTGTGTGTGTGTGTGGTGTGTGTGTGGTGTGTGCAAGTGCATTTGAAAGGCGTTTATTTTATGTCACACTATGGTTATAGCCATTGAAATAAAACGAGGAACAGGAGCGCAGATGTCCATTATAAACACGTTTTACAACCATCAAGTAAAAATAAAATAAGTAAAATTTGACAACATTGAGAACAGGATGTCCTCGAAAATGTGGTGATTGTCACAATCTTTAGTGAAGAGGAAAGAAATATGACCTCAACAGGTATTAATGAATTTTTCGAAGAGTGTCATAATAATTTCACTCAGACATAAAACGCCTTCGCCTATCAGAGTGTTTTCTATTAGGAAGTATGCTTAGTAAAATGAAAAGTTGCATGAAGCACGATTTGTTTTTAATTTTCTAATACTACATTGTTCGCAAATAACGCGTTCTCGGACTGGGGAAAAAATATTGAAGTTGACTTAATTAAAGATTGCATTTGCTTTGATCTGTATTGTCATACCTCAAAAGCGTGATAGATATTCCAATTGGCATTTATATGTTTCGCAACAGTATGAATCAGCATCGTGTGAGTGTTGTCACCATTCAACATAAAGATGAGATGAATGTCAGATTTTAAATTGGTAATTGCCGAATTTTGGCTCCCAGGCCCAGATTGCAAATATAATATTGTTTATTCTTTCGGTGTTTAAGGTTTGATTCCCATGATCCATCCATCGTAAATTACCCTACTTGAAACCTGGACGGATAACGGAGAAATCACTTTCCTTATTTTCTTAATTTTAACATTTAAAATATTCAATATTGTACATATCCACCAGCAATCTGGTTTACATCCGCCATTAATTATAATATGTTCCCAACTTGGGATCATTACTCTGTTAACTGACGACCTAAATTAAATATGACATAATTTAGAAAATATATTGCACGTTCTGCTCATTTGCTGAGCAACCGACTTTGGCTTGGTACGAATCCATCTTAATCTGTAAGCCTATCACTCTCCTCAAATACCAAAAACAGCCGATATTTAAAAGACGCACTGCACCATGCAAGCCCTGCGGAAAAAAAACACAATGTTGTAATAGCAGTACATGTATATGTAGCCGTACACGCAATGTGAAAGTGATACTCAAACTTGTTACTATGTGGATTTGGTTCATTTTCACTTAGTGACACTGTAATTCACTGTGTGAAATCCTATCGATTCACACAGTGACCGTCCTGTGGTCTTGCGGTCGGTCACTAGTGTGGATTAGGTCCAATATTTCCACAGAGACTGTGATCGCTTTGTGAACACACGGTCCACGTTGTGTTTTTTCCCGACGGAGGGGGGGGGGGAGAATTGAACAGCAGAGAGGATGTCTTAATAGCGGGCTGACTTGTTCATGATAGTTTCATTTTGCGAGTGCTATAATGTACAACTGATAATAAATACAATTTTCATATATTTTTTTGCGATTTGGCTAACTGCCTACTGTTTGCATTGTGAGAATCATTCGGTGGGCCCCGTTTCCCCCGGGGCGGGGGGCGTACTCAGAATTATTGGTTCCGACGCGAAGTGTGCTGCTGAAGCAAACTAAAATCCAGACCTTTTTAGGTCGCTTTGCCGGAAAATGGTACCATTATTAAGGGTTTGTGTACGAAACAAGTGGCATTTTTTTAGCATTTTAGCGATGAAATAGGCGAAAATATCTAGTGTAATTATCGCTAAAATTTCAAAATCGTCAATGACCCATGTTTAAGGATATTTTCCCAAAAACCTAACCCATGTGTTAAGATTTTTTCGGCGAAAAAGCACCTAATCTGAAGCGCCACACTCCATTCACTTTACTAATCAAGCTCCCCCCTCCGGCCCGGTTTCTTAGCCATTTCAACTCAAAATCGCATATCCGCCATGATATCTTGGCATTGAACCTTTAAAGCACGAGCCACTGCCACCCACTAACCAGTATCCGAAAACCAAAATCAAATTGAATCGGGAACTGTATCGTTATCTCTACAATGTGTCGATGCATATTAGCCCCGACTCTAATAACAGGTGTCCATTATATCGTGTAATGGCTTTTCGCTCCTCGACGATAGAGTAATGATTATATGTTGAAACGCAATAATACTTATCAGGTTAAGCCCAAGTGCAGATGGCTGTGGTAAATACCTCGACCGATATCGATTCATTGACTTTATTGAAGTGGTTCAGTGAGCGGTGTAAGTGTGATTAAGTACGCGATCACATGTCAGTTCGTGCGTGTGCGTATGTCATGATATATTGTAAGACGAGAATCAATATGAAGTGATCCACAAGTCACGGCTTCGGTGTCAAACTATCTCTACGTTCTGTCACCCACGTCGTTTTCAGCTATCAATTTGAAATCGTCTGTAAGCGATTGAAGATGATCACG
>JZLH01S0495517.1:88147-100054 GCA_001188425.1 Eucidaris tribuloides
GCCGCGTTTACACTATGGTTTCCCGGCGGCCACGCAACCACGTTTCAGGCCACCGTGGACAAAACGGGATATGACGTGAAACCACGCGGCTTAGAACGGGCCTGGGGCCAATCGTGACAGTCCGTGATTGCGTAGATGCCGGGCCAGATTATTTTAACCGCTCAAAAATTTGCCCACGGTAGTCACGGCCTGGTCGATGGAGAAACCTGGTAGCCCGTTAGTTAAAAACGAGGTAACGCAATAGATAGTGACAGTATAGCAATACTAATGCACATCACTGAGGGCATTAGTTAAATTATCTGCACGAGGTAAACTGCTGGGAACAGTCTGAAACAACACCGAGCGATAGCGAGTGTGTTTTCGACTGTATTCGCAGCTTACCGAGTGTAGATATTTTAAACTATGCCCGAAAGAATGATGTGCATTATTTGTTTTATAAAATGCTCTCGTACTCCTTGTCATTTCGATATACAATGGAAAACATGATGAAACGGATACGGTATTTTAACGTTGAGCCAGCTTACAAGCCTTGACCTAGACTTACGGTTTACTCGTTTAATGGTCTACCTGCTGTTACTGCCATTTGGCATTGCCAACAATCAATTCTAAACCGGAATTAACTCGATATAAAATATTTGAAGGGCCACTTCAAGGGCCAAATTTAACGTTAACGTTGAGGCCCTAATTCTGTTACTTCACATTAGTTGCGGATCGCCACAGGCGCGTAACTGTTTAGAACTCACCTAACCGGTTACGGTACGGCACCCTAACTGCAACCTTGTCGAAGGCAATCTTGCTGGGAAGTCGCATTTATGCTTCTAATTTTCAGAACCCGAAGTAATCTATGCCTAATAAAGTAGGTGAATGCATCAGTTCCGCTCAACAATTCCTGCATTTCTTCATTTTACAGCATCGAATAAGTTAGTCATTGTTGCCAATATTTCGAGTATGTTTTACACTCGTCCGAATTCACGCTGATGATCATGCGCCGCACGCGTATACACGTACAGGTCGGCGTACACGTACACGGGGCGCATGATCCTGCGTGCCGTAATGGTTCGTAATCTCGCGCAGTTACTAAATGACCGCGAGTGCCGCGTGACGGATACATAATGGAAAGCACAAAGCGGTCTTTGTAACCGGTCAATATATCACCGGTCTTATCCACTTGGTCATAGCAAATTTTGCCATTAGTGCGAAAATAAAAGACTGGTCCACATGATTAGTCTCAACCAAAGTCATTTGATTAGGACGTACGTGACCATTTATAATTACGTAATAAGTCGTAACAATACTTAGAGGCGCGTCCGTAGCGCGTTGAACATTCTTGTATTTCCCGGCATTTCACGATCCTTTCACGTTTCGTCACGTTCTGCCGTTTGTCCCGTTCTGACTGTATGCGTAGCCATTTTGTTCGCGTTCAGTTACGGTATTATGTCCAGGCAAGTGAGGTTTGGGGGCCTGAAGAAACGGCGCGTTGCGATGTAATAGGTCTGATACGGCGAAGGCGGTCTGGGAGAGGAGTATAAAGCTGCCGGCCGGCAGTAGGGGAGACTACACGGATTCCTGAAGCTCGACACACCTCTAGCAGGACGGTGCAATTTCAATTATGTGGCAGAGTAGGCCCCCTATATATTTTGCTGTACATTATGTCAAGAATGCGACAATGGTGGAAAATAAATATTTTTGTACTAAATTTTTCAGAGTTTTGGTGATATTGGTATCACATTAAAGAAAATAACCAGTCTTTTTCATTCACTGTATTGTATCTAATTAGCTTTTAATTAATCAAAGAAAACCATTTTTTTTTTCAGTCGCGTCAAAATCGTGTTTGTGCCACTCTTTGAATTAATGCGTCAAAATCAGCATTGACCTTTGAAACGAATGTGTTAATCGTAATACTAAAAAATATAATAATCAAAATAATTTAGGCCTAACAGAATAAAGTAAGAAAAAACTGAGTGAAACTCACCATAACATGCACTCTTGAAAATATGTGCATACTAATTGATGTTTCTTGATTGCTGAAAGGCATATCAACACACTAATGGCCTCTCTTGTGGCCACGTCCCCCCCCCCCCCCCCCCCCCCTACACTTGACTGAACTTAACACTTTTCCACTTGAAACCACGTGTCCAATGTATTTCAATTCGATGTCCTTTGTTAATGCAAATTTTCCTTTTTTTTCAATTAAATTATATAGAACAGTATAACTTTAAATCGCTTTGAAATCATGTTTGTTAGATGATCACTGAACCATTTCATGATTGGCACGCTATTCATTTGTTCTTTTTCACAAAATTTACATCACGCGTACAGTGTACAATTAGCGATTATTGCTTTATTTGGTGCATGAATATTCATCATAATCAGTTTAGACAAAACCACAAGAAATGAAATAAATCTTATTGAAATATTACGTCTTTGCAGCTTTGTCAAATCACCAATTTCTTTAATACACACTGGGTGTTGCTATTGCTCGCCGAAGCTTTCTTACCGTGGGCCCCCACAAACGTGCTCAAGGCTACCATCGGCTTCACGCTTCCACCGTAGAGCGTTAGAGAGCGTTAAAAACCGTTGTCAGACCGTTGATCAGAACGTGTGAAAACGTAAGTGACCCCAACAGAAGGTGACGGGTCGGAAGGGAACGTACTGGCATTCCGGTGGTAAGACGCGGGCCGACGATTAGTGAGCCTTTGAGCCTCCGGATCGGACAGCTTATTTCTTCCCAAGGCCCGTCACGGATACCGCGATTTAGTCGTTAAGAAACCTTTAGCAAGAACGTTATAAACTTGAATACGGATAACATAGCCGAAAATCCCAACGGTTCAACCAGCGTTTCGGGCAAACGGGGCTGCCGTGGCACGGGAACATAGTGTATAACGAGCCTTTAGCAATGCGCAAAATCAGATTCTGCATAAAAGAGGGCAATATAGTAGGAAAATAGAAGTGTCAAGGCCTTTTGATGAAATGGTTGATTAGAGTGTACTTATTGTTCACGCTAATACAAGCGTATCCTTGAAGAGATTTCACTGGTCGGCTTTTCAAATGTCTCTCTCAAATTCAATGTAGCGATATACAATTGCACGCTGTTAAACATTTATGGGTTAAATGTTTAGGGCAAATGATCCAATACGTCTGTTGATCGTTTTTCAGACTGCTACAATTCTTGTGATCCGACAAGTATTGACCTCAGTTTATGTTAATACCTAAACATGTTCAACGTGGAAAAGAGTGGTGTCGGTATTAACTCTAAGTTACAGTCTCAGACGTCTAAGATTCAGAGACTGCAATCACACGGGGGTATGTTAGTTGTTATTCCCAGCCAATGAATTAAAACTTTAGATTTTACCCATTGACAAACATTGCTTTAAATACATGTAACATGACTTTATTGAAGGTTCAGAGCTTATAGCGTGATATAAAAAAGAATAAAAAGTTAGGTATGAATAGAAGGGAAACTAGAAACTACAGATGACGCCTATGCATCCTGTCAGCCTGAGCGGCCTCCCAATACATTGTGTTCTAATCGGCGTTCAAGGAGAAGCTCTGATTGTCACTATGCCCTGTCTGCTTGTTGTGCAACTTTAGAAACGAACTATTATGCCGCGAGGGCGTTATGAACTCTGTGCAAGGCATCCGAGTTCCGGAGTCCCTGTATACACTTGTGTAAACCACCTGAAAGTAGCTTTTCATTTTGCGCTTTCACCCCTTTTAAGGCAGCGCATAGCTAGGATACTTTGTATAAAGAACATAATTCGTCGTGCGGCTGGCAGAAGGTCGTCAGCAAATGCTCTAAGCAGAAGGGGCGTTACAGTAAATTCCCTCTAATTTGAAATCCATGGGCTTATTCCATATTTTTAGCCTACGTAGTGATAGATGGATCTAAAGATGCACGAATACTTTGTTTCATGGAAATGAAAGCAATGGTTGTCACCGTTCACGAGCAATTTACTGTTAACGCCTTCTGCTTAGAGCATTTTGCAACTACCTTTGCCAGCCGCGACGACGAATTGATTTATAAACGTTAATCATTCTGTTACAACGTTGGTGTTATCGCCACAATTGTAGACTTTGAATGCGTATAATAAGTCTGAAGTTTTAAGTATATTCATGTCAGTACCGCTTCACAAAGAATTATTGATACAAGTTAAACTTACATCGGTATGTTTCGATAATCTTTTACAAATATTACAGACGGCTCGTTGGATCAGAATCCAGAGGTACCATGATTGAAGGTAGCCAGACCAAACAAACAGCAAGATTAATCAATAAGTTTAAAATAAAGAAGTGGATGTCGGTTTTAAGTAGCATTTAATCGGCGGTTGTATGTGTGTATGTATGTATGTATTATGTATGTACGGTACGTACCATGTATGATATGTATGTATGTATGTATGTATGTATGTATGTATGTACGGTACGTACAAGTAGTATAGTATGCACCTGTACGGTATGTAGTAGGTATGTATGTATGTATGTATGTAGTAGTGATGTATGTATGTATGTATGGTTAGTGGTGTTTATGATCATACATGTCTGTTATTAGTTACGGAAATAGTATTTGGCAGATTCAGTTTAGTATACAGCTTTTTAATCAATGTATATTTTGCAATATCAGTCTATTACGCTTCTCGTTATGAATTGTGCAATTTTCCAGTATTACATTTAATATTCGACGATAAATTTATCTCCTAATGTTTGGTCTTTGGCTTCATCGTAGTATTGCTTGTGTTTATGCAGTTGCCCTTCGTTAACATATTCTTAACCTTTGATGATGAAGTGTGCAGCAAGCCTATACACAGTCGTGAAATGACCGTTAAAATTAGCATTTTTTCTGCCAGATGTTTCAGATTCGCGGCCAAACGAAGCTACGTTTTGTTATCGATACCGGCTTATATCGTGACACATAAGAACGTCATCGGCATTTTTGTCTTTCTTATTAAAAGCTCGTGTCACGTCGATTAATTTGGGATGATATAATGTTAAATTATACGTGGCATAATGGCTCATTAGCTTTTCATTGGCGCTGTGTTACGAGTTTACGTTCTGTTTGTTGGTTTTCTCGATTATCGGCATCAAAAGTGGTTCTGTATCTTTAAGACATGAAAACTGGTCCAGTGTCCTATTTTTAAAAGCTGACTTTAGACCATATTCTGCATTCGCTTTTACCATTTATGATAATTTACTCATTATTGATAAATTAATGTGAACGGCTGTGTGAGTGCCTAGAATATTGATCTGTATAAGGCCAAAGATAACAATATTATTGCAGTTCCATGAGTAAAAGATAGAGCAAACTAAAGGTTTCCGTTAAGTTGCTTATAACAATTCTTATATTGTCCTATTGGATTGCGTGTGTTTCTGCCACTCTTCAACATGGGCTGCAGAAACAGTGGCGTATCTAGGGATTCTATGGCCCTGGGCAAAACAATAGAAATTGCCCCACCCCCCCCCCCCGCTTCCCTTCGCTAAAACGTGATTGACGGTACACTTATATAGGAGAGTCAGAGCGACCGACGGTAAATTGTCTTGAAATTCGTAATGACAACATTCGGTCGCTATATTGATTCTTGCAAACAGTTTGTTGAACAGCGTTATTTTCGTCGTGAAATTCCTACACACCATTTTTTGTTAACAACAATGCTCTTACTTGTAAAACTCCTGCAAAATCATAGTTGTTAACAAGGATGACGGTGTATGTGGGACTAAGCGATATCTACCAAAGTTTACAGACGTCACCTAATGACCCACCGCAAACCTACCAATGGAATGTCGGAGAACCATAGGACAGAAGGGGGGAATCCTTTAAAATCCACACCGGAAAACTTTCCATCTATTCCACTGCAGACAATTCGAATTATATTGAGCATAAAGACAGAAGTAAAGATTCGACATTGAACATATGGTCAATCTATTGTGACACGCCGTGCCTTTATTGTATTCCACCCGTCGCGCACACTACTGGCATCAGATGTCGATGACGGCTTTCTCTCCGTTACACAGGAGGCGTTAAATTGAAAACTCTTTGGCAGCTGACGCCCATGCACGCCGTGTGGTGTGCTGCGAGATAAGTACTTGTCATTTGGGTTAAGCTCGAAGAACTTGGAAAATGTTCCCTTAACCAATTCTGTCTCTTCCATAAACGCATGCATCGGCTAGCCTGTTGCCTTAGTCGTGTGCAAGTTTGTGCAGATTTGAGAATTGAACTAGCTAAATAACCAGCACATGGGTGTGCAGTCATGCGAAAAGAACCAACAAAGACTGAATGTTAGATCAGACATTCGGTAGAAGTAGAATTTGGCAAGTAAACCCAATGTTTGAACTGTCACCGAAGGAGCAAATGCATTGACCTCTTACAGGAGCTGGGCCAACACAGCAAACATCTGACGTACTGTACAACCCATCGACCATCCACTATGTTTAATCTCTAATGCGATGCAATAATGATAATACAGGTGCACTTGGTTGACTTGCGTTGGTCAGAGTTGGTAAACCATCAAAGAAAAATCGATAATCGTGGAAGCGTTTGAAAGGAAATCACTATCTGGGTCTCATGTTAATGATTGTAGTTTGGCTTGCACTATTGATCAGTTCCCTGTCAGAATGAGGTCACGTGTGTTATGTGCGAAAAAAAAATTAGGAAACCAGAAACCGTCATGAAATAAACATCAATGTTTGTTCAAAGACGCCTTTCATTCTGGCATACGGGCACCTCGTTGATGACTGTACGCACGGTGATCGTTCCCACCAGGAAAATAATAATTCAAAATACATCGATCTCTGGCAAAATTCGAGCAAATATTTGGATGCTAGCGGGTCTCGGCGGTGCCTGAACCCCAATAACAATACGATGGTGATCATACCTTCAATCGCTTGACAGACGATTTCAAATTGATAGCTGAAAACGACGTGGGTGACAAACGTAGAGATAGTTATGACACCGAACCCGTGACTTGTGGGATCACTTCAATATGATCTGCGTTTACATTATATCATGACATACGCACACGCACGAACTGACATGTGATCGCGTGACTTAACACACTTACACCGCTCACTGAACCACTTCAATAAAGTCTATGAATCGATATCGGTCGCAGGTATTTACCACAGCCATCTGCACTTGGGCTAACCTGATAAGTATTATTGCGTTTCAACAATACATCATTACTCTATCGTCGAGGAGCGAAAAGCCATTACACGATATAATGGACACCTGTTATTAGAGTCGGGGGCAATATGCATCGACCATTTTTAGAGATAACGATACGTTACCGATTCAATTTGATTTTGGTTTTCGGATATTGATAGTGGGTGGCAGTGCTCGTGCTTTTAAAGGTTCAATGCCAAGATATCATGGAATAGTGCTTGATTTTGAGTGAAATGCTAGAAACGGGCCCGGGGGGGGGGGTACTTGATTAGTAAGGTGAATGGGAGTGTGCCGCTCTAATAGGTGCCTTTTTCGCGAAAAAATCCTTAAACATGGGTAGGGTTTTTGGGAAAAATATCCTTAAACATGGGTCATGATTTTGAAATTTTACGATTTTACACTAATATTTTCGCCTATTTCATCGCATAAATCTAAAAAATGCACTTCGTTCGTACACAACCCTTAATAATGGGTACCATTTTCCGGCAAAAGCGCCTTAAAAAGGGTCTGGTTTTTTTGACTTCAGCAGCACACTCCGTCAGAACCAATACTGAGTTACCCCCCCCCCCGGGGGAAACGGGGCACCGAATGATTCTCACAATGCAAACAGTAGCGAGTTAGCCAAATCGCAAAAAAATAATGAATTAGTTTTGATTTATCAGTCTGTACATTATAGCACTGCAAAAATGAATAATCATGAACAAGTGCCCGTATATAAAGACTATCCTCTCTGCTGTTCAATTCTCCCCCCCCCCCTCCCGTCGGGAAAAAACACAACGTGGACACAGTGTGTTCACAAAGCGATCACAGTCTCTGTGAAAATGGACCTAATCCACACAGTGATCACGACCTGCCAGAAAGAACACAGGGACGTCACTGTGTGAACTCGATAGGATCACACAGTGATTACAGTGTCACTAAGTGAAAATGAACCAAATCCACATAGTAACACAGTGAGTTCACTTCACATTGTGTGTACGGTACTATACATGTACTGTATACAACATTGTGTTTTTTTCCGGCAGGGCTTGATGGTGCGTCTTTAAAATATCGGCTGTTTTGGTATTGAGGAGAGTGATAGGCTACAGATTAAGATGGATTCGTTACCAAGCCAAAGTCCGTTGCTAGCAAATGAGCAGAACGTGCTAAATATATTTTCTAAAATATGTCAATATTTATTAGTCGTCAGTTATACAGAGTAAATGATCCCAAGTGGGAACATAATTATTTAATGGCGGATGTAAGACCAGTGGGATATGTACAATATTGAATATTTAAATGTTAAAATAAGAAAAATAAGGAAAGTGATTTTCTTCCGTTATCCGTCTTCAGGTTTCAAGTAGGGTAATTTACGAGGATGGATCATGGAAATCAAACTTAAAACCTGAAGAATAAACAATAATATATTTGCAATCTGGGCCTGGGGAGCAAAATGGCAATTACCAATTTAAAGTCTAGACATTCATCCTCTCTTTATTTGAATGTGACAACACTCACACGACTTAGCCTGATTCATAATGTGCGACATATAAAATGCCAATTGAATATCTATCACGCTTTTGAGGTAGACAATAAGAATCTAAAGCAAATGCAATCTTTAATTAAAGACAACCTTCAATATTTTTCCCCAGTCGAGAACGCGTTATTTTGGAACAATGTAGTATTAGAAAATTAAACAATACGTGCTTCCATGCAACTTTTCATTTTACTAACGCATACTTCTATAGAAAACACCTGTATAGGGAAGGCGTTTTATGTCTGGTGAAATTTATGACACTCTTCGAAAATTTCATTAATACCTGTTTGTAGGTCATGATTTCTTTCCTCTTCACTAAAGTGTGACAATCACCACATTTTCGAGGACATCCTGTTCTCAAGTTGTCAAATTTTACTTATTTTATTTTACTTATGTTGTAATAACGTGTTATAATGGACATCTGCGTCCTTGTCCTCGTTTTATTTCAATGTATAACCATAGTGTGACATAAAATAAACGCCTTCAAACACTTGCACACACACACACACACACACACACACACACACACACACACACACACACACACACACACACACACACACACACACACACCGCCGTCCGCCACAGAGAAATTCAGTATTTAGTATAATTTATTATAATCATGTTTTTACTTAACTATTTTGTAAAGTAAAGTTCTAACCTCGCTTATAAAAACAGTTTTTTTTTTGATGCGGAAAATGATCAATATTTAAAGTACCTACAAATTGTCGTTTAAATTCTGGAACAAATATATTTACTTTACTTGTAAATCACCAAACTATTTTCCCTGAAAATTGGGGGCATGTTCACCATGACCAACCTGCATGCTACTTCCACATCTACTACTGATGTGTACTGTGTCAAGTCATCATGATATTTCTTAACCAAAGTTGGAACGACTTTGTAACGATGTTGAGGGCAAAGATGAGAAAATGGACAGGGGAGGAGAATCAGAAACGAAAAATAAAGGAGAAAAGATGACGACAAAGCAGAAGAAGGAGGAGGAAACGAAGAGAAAGGAGGAGGAGGAGGAGTAGAAGAGCAAGAAGAAGAAGAAAGAGAAGAGGAAATAAAGAAGACAAAGAAAGAAAAAGAACAGGAAGAGAAAGAAGTAGAAAAAAATCAGACTGAAAAGAATACAGAGAAATGACAGAAAGAGACGAAGAATGAGAGAATGAAGAAAAAGAAGAAGAATCAGAAGAAAAGAAGACAGAGAAAGGGAAAATTAAGTCGAAGAAGAATAAGAGGAAGGAGAGGAAGAAGGCAAAGAAGAAAAAGGAGAAGAAATAAACGAAATTCCTTTTCATTATTCTATATTCTTATAATATAGGAACACATCTACACACCTCCTTAAGCACTTAATTCACGACTCCTAAACTAGTTTATATTCCACACACAGAAATCTAATTATGTATGTTAGCCTACATTTTGTAACATCGCTGTTAAGCTTGCAAATCATAGATTTCAAAGGTATTTCGAGAAAGGGGAGCAATTTTTGAATCACCTTCCCTTCACAAACGTGACTGCCGATAACCCATCATGGTTACAATAATTGTTTCATAAAGCTGTTCGTAAGTTATGAACAAGTTTACGAACGACTTGTGATACTTTCTTGGGTGCTAATCAATTTCTCATGCATTTACATGTAGCACAAGAAGGGATCACCAGTCGTGCGTAAAGTCGTTCGTAACTTACGAACAGCTTTATGAAACACCCCCAGGTTCATTAGGATTCTAATTTGGTGACAGCTATATAGAGTTACTCAAAACGTGGGTGGCGAAAGATTAAACAAAACATAGGCAGTACATTTGGAGTCTTTTGGGTCACGTAGCTGTCCTACAAAGAGGTTGTTGTATAATGTCAATTTGACACATACGCTCGTAGGCGGAACACTTCATAAATGCTGACATGCATGACCGATCGAAACATACCCCCTCGGGCATATATCAACTCAAATGTTACGCCTGCAGTGATTTGCGTTTTGAAATGTATCTGAAATGCATTTTATTTTGTATGTTGTCATATGGTTATTTTGTTGATGACTATGTTATCTTAAGACAGAAATGAATAACTCGCGCTCTTTTCATACCTACCTTTGATTGTGCCGAACCCGAACAGATGGAAAGTTATGGAATATCTGATTGATTTGGGTGTTGGAGATTTGTCGTCTGGGAAAAATAGCTATATATTTCAATCAATCCATGGATACCATATCATCAAAACAAGAGTGTTCTCGCTCAATCCGTTTACTTTACAGTTAATTCTAAGTTAAGTTACACTAATCACCCGAACATGTGAATTTGCTCATTGGTAATTCAAACTATCCTATAATTGACACGGATTCGTAGCAATTAACGCTAAGATATTATGAAATTATGAGAAAGAACGTAGTGACTCTTAACATCAAAATATCAGAATGCCATAAGCACTTTCAAGTTATTGGCAAAACCTTACGATTTTTCTAAGCTAATGGTATAATTGGGACAAAAGTTGACCAAGCCTGATGTATTGTACATACGGATGAAGTTGGTGTTAGATCAAAATAAAATACCATCGACGAATCTTTATCAAAGCATAGGAGCTAGAAACCCAGTTTTCGTGGAATTATAATGACCGTTAAACTTTCATTTGAATTATTGTCTCCAGAAACAAAAATTCCTAACATAGAACACACATTATACTTTCCATTTTGGGGTATTTTTTAAATTCTATGTGATTACTGATCTTCAGATTTCAAAGACATGTCCTTCATAAACATCCGAGGTCATGAGGGACTTTTGGGCGTGCTGGGGTAAGGGAGTGCAAATGAAATTCCCTGACTTTAAAGGCATCGTATAACAATGTTTCCATTAAAAAAATCTGACCTACATGATTCCCCATGCTATCAGTGTTTCTTGAAAAGTCTAAAAATGAAAACCTGAAAAAAAAATGCTTTTCAAAACGATCATTAAGTGCTTTCAAAAAAGAAAAAAAAAATCATTGAGTAACCATTTCAGTTTTCTCCCATTGACAGCTGTGCTGTAGAATTTTCATCAGCTGACAATAATCATGTTCCTATTCTAATTTGTACATATTTTACAGCATAACTGTCTGAACGTTTGTGTTCTAGTGTGTTAATTTGTCCATTTAAACGCCGCCAGATATGTCAGGTGGCAAAGTTTGATCATTTTTAAATGGGGCTTCCACAATGTTATATAGTATCTTTAAGATGTACGATGATCTCCACAATGTGTCACAT
>JZLH01S0495518.1:20932-42566 GCA_001188425.1 Eucidaris tribuloides
AGGCTTCCACACTGTTATATAGTGTCTTTAAATGCGCCATTTTAACACACATATTCAAGCGTCAAATTTCATCGTATCAATGAGTCGTTGTGATATAATCAACCTTCGAAGCTCATTATTACAAAAGCGAATTAGGTTATCCTGTTTTACCTTTAACGCTCACAACGAAAGAACAGTTAGCCGCATTTCCAGCTTGGTCTGTAATAGTGCACATGACATCAGAATTTCCAGCAGGGAACATTGCCCCCGAAAACACGTTACATTCAACGAGTGGCAATGTGTCGACATTGTCAGTTGCGTTAATTTGATACATAACGACTGCCGAGTCCATGTCCCCCGGTGTTTGTACTATAATGTCACTGGGACACTCTACTTCAGGTGATTCTCGATCTGGATATGAGTAATAATTGGAACATGTATATTTGAATTCATAAACGAGACGAAACATGACTTTAAAGCGCAAGTTTAGTTTTGGCATACAGTACTTTAAGATTTGAAAGCTTTCTGTCCAAAGGTCATATCACACCAAGAAGAAATTTTAAATGTCTTTGGGTTTTTTTCATCAATTATTAATTAAAAAAAAAAAAGACATTCAGAATCAGTTGGGCATAAAGCTTTCAAATAACAAAACGATGTTAAAACTAAATCTGTGCTTTAACTTTAACACAAATTACGGGATTATCATGACACATTGAAAGATCATACTGCCGATTAATTGTAGAAATTAACGGATGCAGAATTATTTTTTTCTGAATTAATATATATTAATAATAATAATAATAATAATAATAATAATAATAATAATAATAACCATAATAATAATAATAATAATAATAATAATAATAATAATAATAATAATAATAATAATATATTATACTTTTTGAAGAATGGTTCTGTTCCTATATTCAAAACTTCCCACTAAATACTACTGTTCCTTTCATCTGATAGCGTGATTTTCTCTAAGCGAGATAACGCTTAGGTCTATACTTTTCGTTCAGTAGTTTTCAATGTAGAGGCAATTTCAGCTGTAAAGTGGAAAAGAGGCGTCCTATTGTGGTTGTCCTCTGGAAATTACACGTAATATGGCGCGCAAAAACCAAATTTACATTGGTTAAAAAATCGGCCCTAAAATAAAGACAACCCAACCAAACTAGATCTTTTGGGTGTCATTCTACTCACGAAAAAAATATTCTATTAGATAAACTAGATAACGATTAATTTGGGAAATAACTGTAAATGTGACTGTACCGTTTAAAGCCACAATGACGTATTAGTTAAACATTTTATATTCCTGGCCCAAATTCAAACCATTTAAGAGGGTTTGTTTGTTTTCCACGAGCATGCAGATAAAACGTATTAACACTGTTCCCTGTGCGTTATTATGAATACATTTGCTGCTGTATTATTTCCAGATTTCCCTAATAAACAATGCATTGTAAATGGTGCGAATATGCACCAGTGACTTTGTACTAGACAAAAAAATTAGGTATTGTAAGTACGGTGGTAAAGGTGTGAAAAGGTGAAAGAACAGGAAACGCATTGTTCTCGTACAATTGAATAGGCACTCTTTCTTTTGTTTATGTCGATGAGAGTCGATAGTAGCGAGTCAGCGGTGCTGACAGTAGCCAACTGTAGTAAATAAAGAGTTGATCTTTTCTTAAGCAATCATTTCCAAATTATTCATTACATACTGTATTTTAATGTGTAAAAAAGACCCGTTCTGTACGGCTTACTCCAAATTATTCCATACCTTCAATCGTCACAGTAAATTCACAAGTCCCTTGATTCCCAGACTGATCCTTGGCGGTGCATGTCACATTTATTTCCCCAAGATTAAAAACATCATCGTTCGATCGTGAGCACATAATATTGGGTGACTGGTCGACATTATCGGTAACACTTGGATCAACAGTAATGGAGGAAGAAAAGTTTTGTCCTGGATCAGTACGGCCCATAAGATTGTCGCAGACAAACACAGGATCTTCCATATCTGTATTATTTAATGAACGATAAGCAAACTAGAATAGTGTCAATTCAGGAAAGCTTTGTCTTTAAAACAAGGCTGAAATAGACAGGGACAATCTAGAATCTGACAACACACGTTTTAAGGTCCGTTAGATCTTTTGATATTACTTTTAATAGCTGGTATGCTATGGAAATCTTTATGACAGTTATACAATAAAAAGTGTATCTGAGCCCAAAACAGGCCACATTCATTCCTTCATTCATAACTACTGCCCGATATCAGTACACATGAGGTCAAAAGTCCAGTATAGTAATATATTCAAATGTATAGATATTTTTTTTTTTAATCTTGGCACAACACAGCACAAATAAAGTTATATCATGAACACATCACATATTTTTGACATCATTATTCTATGCACATTATAATTGTGAAATGCTATACTTTGAACCCCATTTTAGCATTAATTAATGTATTTCTTTACATTCTAACATTGCGGTTATTCATGAAGGCTACGCCCCTTGCAATAAAGTGGTCTATTTCTAATTCAGTTAGATGAAGATATCTGTTTAGGTGTATATATAATGCGATACACCAGTACAGGTTGCATATAAAATGGCATATTTTTTGTAACCGTGCTGTTTATCGAAATTTGCTATTGTGTCGCGATTAAGACGCAGAGTGTTAGTTTGCTACACTTGAGATGTGAAATTAAGCTGTGTAATGTCAACCGTTTGCAATTACGTCATGAATTTGTGAAATCTTACAGGTTTTGGGGCAACAGACCGGTTCAATGCTTCGCCTATATATTCAACTGTATTGTTGTTTTTCTTCCTTGGGGCCATGGTATAGAACCATTCCAGAAACATGTTTAACACTTTGAGTGCTATCGGCGAACCTGTTCGCCCAGGGTTGACTTCACTCAGGTACTATCGGCGAACCTGTTCGCCGAGAAGACAATCGGATCCATATCTTTTAATTCGTATGACAAATGTCACTGAAGTTCCTACCAATGACATGTATCGTAAAATGAATACACAATGAACCAAATAAATGAGTCAAAATGTATTGTCTTGATAGCATTTGCGATTTTACAGAAAATCATACAATTTGGAAAGGTTATACACATTAGTCCGAAACAATCCAGTCCCTGGTTAACACACCTGGATTTTTAGCCCAGCACCCAAAGTGTTAAAATGACTAATAACAATTCATGGAGCCTAGCTGCAATACCCTCAGAAAGAAGACCACACCCTTCAAAGACGAAAGTGACTCCCTTTCTTCATAAGACAGTGGTAAGGAGGAAACGCCCCATATTTTAAACAAGACCTCTTCAAGTTATAATTTCTTATTCTTTCTCAATTCTAAAGGCAGTTAATTATTGTAAACATCTTAATATTTACTGTCATGAGACTTCTCTGTACATTGTATATAATGATGCGATGAGAAGGCCATCATCATTAACTAGTAGCCTTAACCTCCTTGTCAATGTCTCATGAAGATAGGAGGTCACTTTCGTCGTTGAGGGGTGTGGTCTTCTTTCTGAAACCCCTTCAGAGGAACATATTGACATTTTTTGTTGGCTGGAAGTCTTTCCAAACCATTAAAACCGTTTCATTGGTAATATGAAACCGAACTACGATGCTAGTGTGAATTAACACCCCACCCCTATAGAGAGGTGAAAAAAGAGTTAAATTTCATGTTGCAGCCCGTCTGCCGTGGGCGCGCCTGTATTTGATAATCTCTCCGCCTTGCAGAATAAACGAGAAAGAATATTCATTGATGTCTTTTCAAATAATTTCTTATTTTCCAATAATAAACGTAATTAGGACTTCATCATAGAAAGACCCCTTGAACGTGAAATGTATGCGTTATAATGTATGTTGCAATACTTTTGAGTAGGGAGGGTACGTTAGTAAGCTGTAATTGATACGTCTGAAACGACCCCGGGCAAGGTATCAGTTTTTCAAGTAACACACTTGGGCAAAATGCATACATTTTGTTATAAGTAAACCGGCTTATTTCCAGTCTTCGTGCGCAAACGGTGAAGAAATCCACCGGATCCTTAAGACGTTACAGAACACGCCAATATGACATGCAATTTTTATATTGCAAAAACTGTCGCGATTTGCATCGTGGGTCTCCTAATCTAAAAGGATAAATTAGAACGTAACCATTGTCGTGTTCGATAAAGCAAGACATTTTTATTCATTGACATAATACGCAAGTCGTTTTCCCCTGTCATGTTAAACACCGTATTGAAAGTAAATATTTATAATAGTTGGATGGCACTGACCTGTTATATTGACAAAGAACGTGCAATCGTCGGCGTTTTTGTCATCATCAACAACTGTACACGCGACCATTGTCTCTCCGAACGTAAAACTGCTTCCTGAAGGTGGCGTACACGTGGCATTAGGAGACTGGTCTACGTTGTCGGTGGCAGTCATAGAAAACTCAACAGACGCAGAATTGGAATTAAAAGCCGTTGGCAGAGTCACATTATTCGGACACATTGGTGCCTCACGATCTGTCAGCAAAAAAGTGAATGTAATTATTCTGAAAGTGTCCTTTGCAACATATGGACCGATATATTAAGGAGTGGCGAAAAGTAATATCATATTTTTGTGAAAACGTGTTCGTTGGAGGGAAATAACCAAGTACAGAGTGGTTGATATTTTCACATTTATTTACTGTTCTATCTGTATAATCATTGAAGTAGCAACCTGCATAACATAATAAGCATGATAAAGGATTTGATCTGGTTAAATGGTTAGTTTGTTACTACAATGGTTATGTACAAAGAGTACAACAAATATGTAGTGAAATAGCATAGATTATCTCCGCAACCTTTTGTTAAATATAAATCTTATGTTTGCTGGAAAGTAAACCTCTTTAAAGAGATTATACGTAACCAGTTGTGTTTAACAGAATGAAGAGCTCAGTGAAAGAAACAGTTCCTTTCATGTGTTACGGAAAGCAAGTGGTCACAGATTGGATTCTGTGAATGTTTGTTTAAGACCTCATTTACAGTGACCTGCCCACCAGAACGCTTTGTAACAGGTATGAATACAGTAATTAAAATGAAACAATAAATTGATAAAAACATAAGCTACAATGGGTAACATGGCGGCCATATTGAATTCATGTATATGCAAATTTATGCAAATTATGTATGTCAGCATGTTAGAAAAATTAAAATGATATATTTGCAAATGGGAAAAAAAGTCCATATGGCGGTCATTTTTAATTTATGCAAATTAGGCACTGATCCACCACTCGGATTTTAGGGGACTTTTAATATGTTGCTTTGGTGGCTTTCCCAGGTTAAATCCAAGTGGAATCGTTTCTGTTGCAATTTGTTTGGGGTTATTTCATATTTTGACTGGACTTCAAGTAAATATCATATTTGGGCCTTAATTGTTGTAGTGAGTGGCTATAATGAGAAATATTACTTGCAAAGCTATAGAGGGACTTCATTTCATTATATTGATATTAAATAATATCAAACAATAGAGATTCTATACAGTTCGTGTTAAAGAGAATAGACAGTACTGGTTGATTACTCGCAGAAAAACATCATTTTGATATCAGCTGCTTTCAAACCTTCTGTGAACAGATGGTATTTTCAAAATGTTAGTATAGTACGGGGAGAGGAGTTTAAAGCAACTGAAAACTTTGTTTTTGACAAATCTGCTACACAAATCCCCACTGCTGACAAAGTACGTACACAGAAATCAATATGTGGGACCATGCCATTCACACTGCAGCAACGGAGTAGACCCAGTCGGGTATTCAAACTGCCAATCTCTCAATTTTTTTTATTGCACATGAAGTGAATTAGTCCTACATTATAATGCAAATGTAATTTACTCTCACCTGGAAACTAATGAAATGTGAAATTTTGATAAAAGATTTTCCATCATCAACAAGAACTGTGTGTTCTCTTTATTTGTTGGCAACATATATTAACGTACTCTACTCTGTATGATCATTCAGAAAGAAATGATGTTGCCTTTTTTTCCGTTGATCATGGTGACCTTGACACAAGATCAAAGGTGAAAGTGATCACACATTTTTGAAAATAGATCGACCTTGGTATCAAAATGTGGCAAAATTTACAAGGAACAAATAATGTGACATTTGTTTTGTTATTTGACCTGCTTTTATGAATCAATGTGTCTTCAATCAGACTAGTACAAGCTAGAGACCATAGGACCTACTTCTGTAATGTGCGTGTTTTTTGTTTTTTCTTTTACGAACTCTAGTCAATTCGAGGGTGCTGATTCCAACTCTGATAGGTGTCAGACCCGATACCCTTAAAGGCTTTTTTGTTGTTGTAAAAACACACAATCAAAATGGCCGCCAAGACCAAGGCCGCTAGTATAGTACATATTTCAGTCATCTTAAAAAAAAAACTGTTATTTTTACCCTCCGCCACCTATCTGATTTGAGGCAACACCCTAAATTGATTAGATTGCATCAAAACACATGTTATATGTATGATTTACGCATGCACGATAATGCAATATAAGGGGCCATTATATCGGGTTGTAATACAAATAATACTAATAATATCTTTTATTTAACCACGGTAGCCACTTCAGTCAAACAGACTGTTCTTCCAGCGGGCCCTGCATAACATAAATGCTATTATTACCCTTCTCTGTTCTTGAGTGCCGAGCGCCTGGCTAGAAAGCAGAAGGTACCATTAGAAAAAAAAAAGGTCTTTGGTTTGACTCGGCCGGGGTCCGAACCCGCGACCTTCTGCATGTGAGTCGGTTGTAGGAAGCCATTAGGAATTTTGGTGTTTTTAACGAAAAACCCTCGAAGTTCGGCACCCACCGGATTTAAAATCAGCACTGTGCCACTGTCAAATTGCCTACAATCCATCAAAATACAGTGTATACGTTGAAAAAATATTACTGAAATGTGTACGCTTATGTGACCTCACCGGCAATTTACATGGTTTTTGCAGCAATTTTCATATTTCTTTTCATTTTTCCAAAAACTTTCAATGTGTTGGGTCTGGCACCCACCGAATTTTGAATCAAATTGACTAGAATCCAACAAAGCACATTGCAAAAGATGGATTCGTGGTCTCTAGCTTGGACTGGTCTGAATAAGGACACATTTTTTTGCATATTATCGTTTCTAATTACGTTTTTTGTATTTAAGAAACAAAAAGTCAAAAAGTTAAATTTGCCACATCTTTATACCAAGGTCGATAAACTTTGAACGATGTATGACCAATTTAACCTTTGAACTTTTGTCAAGGTCACCAAAGGTCAACGGAAAAAATAATAACATCCTTTTTCTGAATAGTCAGACCCGAAAGAATACGTTTATATGAAGAGTTCGGTTCCAAAAGGTACTACATCCATAAATTCAAGTTCTGAGAAAAACGCGATTTTTTAATAGTCATATTTAGCAATCTCAGTTTCCAATAATATTTTCCCTGATTGTACTACTGTATGATACAAAAGTAACACCACTTTTCAAAAAAATCTAAGTCCAAGGATTTATTTATAATAAATTAATCAAATTTTTATTTTGGTGGATGTAGTACCTTTTGGAACCGAAACTGGATGTAGTACCTTTTGGAACCGAAATTTTCATTGACTGTAAATTACAATGCATCAATTTAATAAAGTGGGGGCCTCAAAAGAAGCATACACATGCACACACAGCACACGCAGATCTGCACAATACCCACACAGACACACAGACACACACACATTCACACACACATGCACGCACGCGCACACACACACGAACACACACACACACACACACACACGATCTCGCACACGCACAAACATTCAAACATATCACAGCATTCCACACACAAGTACACAATACCACAGGCGCTCCGTGTGTACCCACGCAGAGGCGTGGCACTCAACCACCCATGCCGGCCGCCGGGACAGGGCAGCGCCCAATACACCTACACACACACCTACATACACATACACACACACACACCACACCACACATACCCACACATACACAACATACACATACCACACATACACACACATACACACACATTACACATACACATGCAAAAGCATTTGTACAAGATCAGTCCACCAAAACACACATACACACACACACACAAACAACAACAAAAATACACGATCATACTTTAGTACATGTAAAAACAAAAATTCCCAACACAAAAAAAAAAAGGGCCCCGCAACACCTTTATACGACACACGTGAAAACATATACATGGGACTACATGAAATCTGATTTACTCTCATTGCTGTTTTTTGTCACTTCGCCTTTCTTTTTACCCACTCCATTTCATTTTTCGTCCTTTTCGCATTAAAGCCAAAATCTAAGGTTAGAAGGTTGGTAAAAGATCAAGTCAATACTGCTCTCTGATTGGTCCTTTCCCAATGAACGTGGATGTAGTACCTTTTGGAACCGAACTAAAATGGATGTAGTACCTTTTGGAACCGAACTGATTTTTGAGTGCCATTTTTTACAACTTTGCAATTAGAAATTCAGCAAGTTGTTAGTAGTAGTGTATAGAGCTACTGAAAATGAGCACATTAATGCCAAAAAATCCATTTTGACCAAAAATGGATGTAGTACCTTTTGGAAACGAGCTCTTCATATATGTTGCTAAAATTAATATAAACTTCACAACTTTTACACAGCCCCAACCCCCACCCCCGACTATTAGGCGCTGGAAACTGATTGCTCGAGTGTCAACAGGGTGAGGCGAATATTTGATACTACAGTGTTTCGTAGATGGATCTCAGAGAAGAATCAAAGAAGCTATTTCAAAAAGAAATCGCATGGTGTTACTCCGCAAACCTTTCTCAATGTGTTTCACTGTTTTTTGACCACTTGTTTTCCGTAATTTTGATTTAATAACAAAACTTATGGGTTTTTATTCATTGTCATTTTGAAAAATCTTTTCCATTGTCATGGCTTTTGAGGACTTGACAAGATAAATAAAAAAATATATAGAAACATGTTATATAAAGAAAGAAAAAGAGAAAGAAAAGTTACAAGTCACCTTGCACAATGACCATGAAACTACAATTGCCAATATTTCCAGCCGTATCTATAGCTTCACAAGTGACTATAGTATTTCCAACGGGATAGATGTAAGTACTGGAATGAGAGCATGAAGGAGTAGACACAGCATCAACATTATCTGCAGCAGTGACTGTAGTGAAATTAACCATCGAGCTATTCATTAACGGGTCTGTTGCAACGATGATGTTTGGACAAAATAAGGAAGGTGGTTCGAGATCTGTGTACAGAAGAAAAAAAAGGGTTACGGGAGCGGTAATGATTTTAAGATCACATGAAAGAACAACTTCATAACAGGTTTAAAAGCCAAATTTAGGGTTGCAAAATTCCCGGGGATTTTCGGAGTGGAAAATTTCCATGGGAATTTTCGGAAATTTTCCGGAAATATTGGGAATTTTCGGCAACTTTCGGGAACTTTCCATACTGTCAAACATTTAGCATTTGGGATTAAAAATGAAACAATCATTCAGCTACTATCAGAAATATGATGATATCAAATCATTTACTTCAGACTCTAACACAAAGAAGAAAGGAGATGTAACAATGTAAAGACAAAACAGTGATTTATGTTTGTTTATAAACATTTCTTAACTCCATAAATTTCCATTGTTTGAAACAATATCAGCGCAACCAGCCAAACATCTGATGTACGCAGCAGCCTGATGCACTCGAACATGTACTAATACTTCATGAACGAGTAGCAATAAGATGGACAAGTCCACCCAATGAAATATACATTTCAGTGGAATTTTTTACTTCATGTATATGCACTGCACACATTTACATCACAATGTGGGATCAGATAGCGTCAATCAGACTACAGTGTACATCTTCTCCATGAGTGATGGTGTGTAATGTTAGCAGTCTCTCATTTGGGCTGATTTATCCTTATCAAAGGCTCAGTCAAGCCAAAAAAGAGGTAAAACTATTTCATTCATGTGAAGAAGTGCTATACAACACATTACTGATGAAATTTTCCAAAAAAAAAAAATCCATTTAATACGCTAAATATGAAAATTCCCAAAATTCCCAAAATTTCCACCCCATTGAAAATTCCATAAACTTTCCTAGGAAAGTTTCCAAAATTCCCGGAAAGTTTCCAACCCTTTGCAACCCTAGTCAAATTGCATTTTTACTTGATCAGATCAATTTCTAACCAAACTTTGTCACCACAGACATCATAAAACAATATAAAACCCATTGTTTATTATTTATTTTGATATTTTGCTAATAATGGAGAAGAAATCACTAAGTACATTTTACATGTCACAAAGTCCCCGACTCTTTTTACATCAATTTCGCAACAAGAGAAACCCAACTGTATTTCTTTCATTTTAAGGTTACGAGAAAGCGGACGTTACAGCAATCAACATTCAATCATAATGAGACATCGCCACTGTCAGTACTATCTATACAGCTGCTGCAATTTTGATACCCGCAACAAAAAAGTAACTACCCCCTTTTTCAAACAACCGTAATTTTTCAACGAAATGAATTTCAGCAAAATAATTTGGAAAGACGGTTCCTACATTTATTGACTAACACCTGTGTAAAAATGTGAATGATCCGTCAAGCCATGCATGAGTGCGCATGCATTAAAGGTAAAAATGTCACTTTTCAATAGTCACAGGAGTCATCGCTTATGCCAAAATAATGATAAATAATGGCATTTTTTTGCTTTGATCAAAAAGTGTGCTCATTCAATCTTGACATAGTTACAACCTCTTATGTTCGTAAAACATGTAAAGATACGTTTTGCTGAAAAATACCGGATTTTATTCTTTTCAATAAACTTAATGGATTTTACAATTTCAAAACTGAGAAATGTGGAAATTTTCATATTGAGCTCATTGAAGCGTAAAATATGCGAAAAGTGGCAGGGGAAGCGTAAGGGGCACAATCGATAGATAATTAACTTAAATAGCGCTTAATCATTAACTACAAACAAAATGTATTAAAATTCTCCATCACAAACTCCCCAAAATGACCCTCGTGACTTTTGAAAAGTGAGTTTTTTTTCATTTAATGCATGCTCACTCATGCATGGATTGACGGATCAATCACATTTTCATACAAAAGTTAGTCAATGCGTGTAGAAATACTCCTGCCAAAGTATGTTGCTAAAACGTATCTCTTTAAAAAGTTACGGTAGTTTGAAAAGGTGGGTAGTTACTTTTTTTGTAGTGTTCATATTCAATTGAAATTATTAGAAAGATAATTTAGGCATTGTCATGTATTCATCTCACAAACACCGTTGCCCGCCACATTGACTAAGTACTTCAGCCAAAACAATGAAACTCAATTATTTAGTACCAGACGTAACAACGACTTCAACATGTCATTCCCTAGAACATATTATATATTGATGTTTACAAAAAAAAACTTATGTTTTAGTAAGGAGAACTTCGAGCTATTAAATATCTTTTTTACATAACTCCGACCCATGCCTACACTGGTCGTAAAGTTGGCTCGGAGTCAGTATAATTTAGAGATCATTAAAATGCTTCAGATACTCACGCCCACACACACAGCTCCGATGTTACTATGGCGTAGCAAGCCGGGGATGGGGGGGGGGGTTCTTCCCCGGATCACAACGTGGGGGATAACATGTTTATCAATTCCTCCCACAGGTTTCAGGGAAAACTAGTTTAGTTAATGAGCAGTATTCTAATAATTAATGTTTTATATTGTTATTATTGTTATTAGAATTATCACTGTTGACTATTGTTGTTAATATTATCACCATCAAAATCGTCATCAGCATCATATATATATTTATATTTACATATATGTAAATATACACAGAATAAAAACATAGCTACTCCCTTTTCAAAATAACATAACGTCATAAAAGAACGGCTGTGAGCAAAATAATTCGGCAAGAATGTTTTGCATAATTGACTGATTTCTTTGTGAAAATGTAATTGATCCGTTAAGTCATGCATACGTGAGCACATATTAAAGGCAAAAATGTCACTTTTCAAAAGTCACAAGGGTCAATCTGGGCAATTTGTGATGGAGAATTTTAACAAATTCTGTTTCCAGATGAATGATTAAGAGCTATTTATCCTAATCATCTATCGTTTCACCCCCTTATACCTCCCCCGGCACGTTTTGCATAGTGTACGCTTCAGTGAGCTCAATTGTAAAAAAAAAAAACATTCCCATGCTTTCTAAATATTGAAATTGTAAAATCCAATAAGTTCATAGCAAAAATTGAAATCCGGTATTTTTCAGCAAAATATAATTTTACATGTTGTCCGAACACAAGAGGTTGTAACTATGTAATCATGCTGAGAGCACACTTTATTAATATAGCAAAAAATGGTCATAATTTACCATTTATTTTGGTATAAGAGATGACTCCTGTGACTTGTGAAAAAAATGCACTCATGCATGGCTTGAAGGATCTATCACAATTTTCACAAGAAGTTAATCACTGAGTGTAGAAATACTCCTGCCACATTATTTTTTTCTGAAACTTATTTTCATAACAAAAAAGTTTTGGTAGTTTAAAAAAGGGGGTAGTTACTTTTTGTTATGTGTATATGAATATATATAAATATTGCAGTCTATATTCTTAAATATATATATATTAAAACAGGAGTTTCAAATGCAACAACGAACAGATAGATTATTAGAATTTGTCATCGATTGAAAACCTACTTTTTTCGGATAGTTTACCTTAGATGGTATATAATATTTAATTATTAACTTTTTTCTTTATAATACCTTCTACTGTCACGATAAATGAACAGTTTGCAGAATTTCCAGCCTGGTCAGTTGACATGCACGAAACGGGAGTATCGCCAACGAAGAAGGTATCACTAGATGTATAGTTACACGTAGCGTCTTGTACACCATCCACGTTATCAGTAACGTTTACTGGAAACAAGACAACTGAATAATTACTTCCCATTGTTGTGGGTACCGTGATGGTATTGGGACATTCTAGGTCTGGAGCTTCATTGTCTGTTAAAATGAAATAAAAACATGCCCAGGATATTTGCGTTAAATAGAGGCTAAACATATCCACATCGAAGTTTCAAATGATAAGCCATGCCCATATTCCGTGAAAAAAACAAACAAAAGCGTCTCGAAATTTACTTTGTTCCTATGAATGAATGTAATATAAATTGAAGTCAATATTTCATAATTACTTGAATTTAATACTTGATACGGTACATACGTGAAAAATCGGTTAAGGTTGGTAAACTGCAAGCCAAAAATCTGAAATTCTTTTAGCTTTTCAAACGAACAGCCAACAAACGGTATCAAAATGTAATATAACAAAGCTGGACTTTTTTAATTATGTTTTGTTATTACTTTGTTCCTTGTTTACTCTCTGTATAACATTGATCAATCAATTTCATGATAACAACAAATTGAATATGAAGTATGCTTTGAATTATGACGATTATATGTAATTATCATTTCAAATAATCTTTGCCACAAAACATTCCTGTTTTTTTTTAAATCACCTTAGAATAAATCAAATTTGGCAGTTGTCATGAGAAATTATTTTGAATGGTTCTATATCCAAGAACCACGTACATGATGGAGCATGAACTACCCATAAAAGGTGAAAAATAACTACACGTAGATCCAAGATATTAGCTACTAATTTATTGATATTCTACTTTCCAATGTTTATAGAATTGCTTACCTTCGACTGAAACAAAAAATACACATGTATCCGTATTCCCAGATTGGTCGACAGCAGTGCATGTTACGGGAGTAACACCCAAATTGAAGACGTCGGAGGAATAGTGGGAACAAGTTATCTCGGGAGAGGGATCAACGTTATCAGAAGCGATAGGGTTAATGAGAGCCAATGAAGAGGTGTTAAGACCCGTGTTTGTAGACACACTGATGTTAGGGCATGTCAAAATGGGATCATGGCGATCTGAAAAAGAAAAGGAAATAATAATTAATTCGAAGTGAAAGTGTCTATTTATTGAAAATCTTTTTTTTTTTGGCCGAACTCTTATTGAAGAAAATACCTTTGGTTTTTGTTTGATACACAGTCCTTTTTTGTGCAAGCATGCAATTTATTTTAATTGAAACGCATGCCTATAAATGAGTTTCATCTACCTGTAATATTGACGAGGAATGTGCAGTTATCCATGTTACCACTGCTATCATCTACCATACAGGTCACGTTTGTTTCTCCGAATTTAAAGATGCTTCCACACGCTGGTATGCAAGTCGCAGTCGGCATTGGATCAATGTTATCGGTAAACTCCATAGAGAAAATCACCGTGGTATTATCGGAATTGGGATCTGTAGGCAATGTTATCGGATCCGGGCACATTGGCGATTCGCGATCTAAAGGATCAATAATAGATATGATAAATGAAGCCTGTATAGATTTTCCGTTTAAGTTTCATTCAAAATTATTATTTTCTTTTCATCACACCAATCAGGTTTGTGCAATGAGCATTAGCAGGTAAACTATTTCGTTCTTAGGAAAGTCAGCAAAATGCAAGGTACAGTTCCCAATTTTCATCTCCAACTTGCTTGTTAATTGACGTACAGGAAACGGTGGTAACTCGTTGTTGTTTTGTTTATAAACATTTACTTTAGATACATAATGCGGTATGTCTGATTTGACTTGTAATAGAAAATCGAAAGGTGTTACAATCCGCAATTTGTTAATAAACCTACCTTCAACTGTCAGTTGAAATGAACAGTTGGCAATATTTCCAGCCAGGTCATTAGAGATACACCAAACAAGATTATCTCCAACGTAGAAAGTATCACCAGATGAAGCGTTACACGAAGTCATTGGAAGAGCGTCCACATTATCGGTAGCAGTTACGGAGAACATGACAATTGAATAATTCCTTGCAATCGTTGTTGCCACCCTGATGCTGTCTGGACACTCTAAAACAGGTGCTTCGTTATCTGTTAAAGTTTCAAGAAATGTCCAGAAATTTACAGATGACAAGGAATGTTAAAATTTATCAGGATTAAAAATATGATATCTACCCTCCCTACTCAAAAGTATTGCAACATACACTATAACGCATGCATTTTGAGTTGAAGGGGTCTTTCTATAATGATGTCCTAAGAAAGTTTATAATTGGAAAATAACAAATTCTTTGAAAAGAAGTCAATGAACAATTGCTTTTCTTTCTTTCTCCATGGTGGAGAGATTATCAAATGCAGGCGCTCCCATGGCAGAGGGGCTGGAACACAAAATTTGACATTTCCGTAAAGGGGTGCGGTGTTAATTCACTTTAGCATTGTAATTCGGTTTTATATTTCCCATAAAATGGTTTGGATGGCTTGGAAAGACTTCCAACAAACAAAAAATGCCATTGTGTTCCCCTGACAAGGTCTCAGAAAGAAGACACCACGCCGCAAAAACGAAAGCGCCTCCTATCTTCAGAAGATAGTGATAAGGAGGATGAGGCTACTAATATAAAGATGATGACCTTCTCACCACATCTTTACATCAAATGTGCTAAAAAGTCGCATTACAGCAAATTTTAGGATGTTTGTAATAATTAACCGCCTTTAGAATTGAGATAGAAAAATAAATTACATTTGAGGAGGTCTTTTTCTGAAATATGGGGTGTATTCTCCTTATCGCTATCTTATGAAGATAGGAGGCGCTTTCGTCTTTGCGGCGTGGTGTCTTCTTTCTGAGACCGTGTCAAAGGAACACAATGACATTTTTTGTTTGTTGGAAGTCTTTCCAAGCAATCCAAACCATTTTACGGGAAATATAAAACCGAATTACGATACTAGTGTGAATTAACACCGCACCCCTATAGAGAGGCGAAAAAAGTCAAATTTTATGTTCCAGCCCCTCTGCCGTGGGTGGGCGTGCTTTTGATAATCTCTCCGCCATGGAGAAGGAAAGAGAAACAATTGTTCATTGATTTCTTTTCAAATAATTTGTTCTTTTCAATTACAAACTTCATAAGGACATTAAAGAAAGACCCCTTCAACTTAAAATGCATGCGTTATAGTGTATGTTGCAATACTTTTGAGTAGGGAGGGTAAAGTTGAAGAGTTTACAAAATTCGAGCTATAGACGTTTTGGGGATATTCCTATCATAAGAGGTCATGTAATTTGTAATGGGTTTTATGAAAATGACATCAGACAACTGGCAACCTTTAGTGGGCTTTGTGACACGTAAAAACGAGCTATGGGATACGAACAAGTCGGCAAATGTCGCCAGAGAATTGCAATTATCCGAGCGCGTACCCAACATTTTTTTTTTTCAAGAAAACATTATAGAATTACCATTTGAAGAATGTAATATAAGAAATACTTAAGTCACATTTTGATGAAATTGAGTTAGTGATTGTTTTGAAGTCGTCACATGCCGGGATTTTTTTTTTACAAAATTTTGGTCAATATGACCCTTCCCTTGTAGGGGTCAGGGGAGGAGTCAACCGGAGTCAAATTCTTAACTTGGTCTTATTTCTTCCAAATGTATCTTAAATTACTCGACTACTTAAAGGGATTTAAGAAAATGTATAATTTATTATGTAGTTTGTGGTTTTTGTTGCGATACGGGGTCACTTCCGGTCAAAGGTCAAATGAGGTCAAATTTCAAACAACGTCCAAATTTGAGAAATTTCATATCAAATTGTTCGTCTTCCTGAGGACATTTCAAAAGTATATACGATCAAATGACTTTAACATTCCCTTTTTTTTCGAGAAATGCATTTGTTTTCTTCAGACCCTTGTTTTTTGAAGAGAATGTATTCAAGTCCACAATATTGATTAATGATGATTAGAAACCGACAAATGTGAAAATGTTTGTTTTTGTCCTATATTAATTTTTTGTGTCAATTAACTTTACAAATTTTGGATGTACAACTCAAACAACTGTAATCTGTAGACAAATTTGACAACGTTGAGCCTATGTTTCTCAAAAGCAGTATTATGTGACTTCAGTACCTCTTATTCTACAGGCTTCATTTGGACACATACCCTTTTAAGACAATTAGCTTCCCCAGACAAAGAACACTTACGACAATTACGTCCTAGAAGAATTATCCCGCAGCCCGGTTGATAATTACTACCGAGAAGATGTCTGTCCTGGATCTAATTTAATGTGCTAGGGGTAATTGTTACGGGGGGATTATCCATGGGGTTATTGCCCAGGTACTAACATTCAAGGGGAAAAAATCCAGGCGTAGTTGATGTTACGCCACTCATTAGAACACATACCTTCAACAGTTACCATAAATGTACACGTCGCAGGATTGCCGGATTGGTCGACAGCTGTACAGGCAACGTTTGTAACTCCCAAATTGAAGACGTTCGAGGAATTGTGGGAACAGGTTATCTCTAAAGATAGATCAACGTTATCGGTAGCCACAGGGTCAATGACAACCATTGATGAGGTGTTTAGACCAATGTCGGTCGACAATGTTATGTCAGGGCATGACAATACCGGACTTTGCAGATCTGGATAATCAAAAATACATTATTTATGGAAAGTGAAGATCATTAATGAGAAAGTAATGATCTTTGTAAGACAAACGAAATGAGTGGAAACGATTTCGAAAATGTAAATTTAGCTATTGCATCAAAGTTATGGGGTTTACCGCCCTCCTTCAAAAACGTGGAGGTGCTGCAGAAACTCGGCAGCCCAAGCTCACAGAGGCCTAACACTACACTTGCAAATACGGTCTTTAACTCTTGTGAAATGATGAGAATCGTGAATTTCAAATATAACAATGAGCAAAATAATGATCGGATGGTATCACTGATGAAATAAAAACACTTATTTCGGACAATGTTGCACCCATGAAAAATGAAGTAACGTCTATATCTTTTTATTTAAATACCTTCTACTCTCACGATGAATGAGCAGTTTGCAGAATTTTCAGCCTGGTCAGTTGAAATACACGAAACGGGAGTATCCCCAATGAAGAAGGTATCACCAGATGTATAGTTACACGTAGCGTCTTGTACACCATCCACGTTATCAGTAACGTTTACTGGAAACAAGACAACTGAATAATTCCTTCCCATTGTTGTGGGTACCGTGATGGTATTGGGACATTCTAGGACCGGAGCTTCATTGTCTGTTAAAATGAAATAAAAAAAGCCCAGGATATTATGGTAGATAAGTCTTAACATGTCCATATGAAGTTTCAAATGATAAGCCATACCTATATTTCGTGTTTTTTAAAAGAACAAACTGTAACGATGCCAAATTTATCAATTTTTGGTATTAATGGATGTATGAGAAGCATACCACAAGAAAACGCATTTTGTAACCGTAACATTTTGCATTCATAAAAGCAAACCTTTTTTTCCAGGAACACATAACTGCTTTATTACCATTAGCATGGGAATAGCCCTACTTTAGTAGTTGTCAGGAAAATGTTTTTGGATGACTCCATTAACCTAGAAAACCAAATAATCAAAGTGAGAATTGAGGGGTTTGAACATGAACTACCTATAAATTGTACGTGAAAAAAGGTTACACTTGGATCCAAGATATCAGTGTCGAGTCTATGTTATATTCTACGTTTTGTTGTTTATTGAATTCCTTACCCTGAACGGAAACGAAGAACGCACATACATCCGTATTTCCAGATTGGTCGACAGCTGTACAAGTTACGGTAGTAACACCAAAATCGAAGATGTCGGAATGATTTGTGGCAAAGTTATCTCGGGAGAGGGATCAACGTTATCGGTAGCGATAGGGTTAATAAGAACCAATGAAGACGTGTTGAGACCCGGGTTTGTGGACACACTGATGTTAGGACATGTCAACATTGGATCGTCACGATCTGAAAAAGAAATGAAATAATTATTGGTTCGAAGTGAAAGTGTCTTTTGAAAATCTATTTTGCCAAACTCTTATCGAAATAAACAGTTACAGATTTTTTTCTTACAGAATTCTTCTTTGCGCAAGCATGCAATTTATTCAAATTCCAACGCATACCTATAAATCAGTTTGATTTACCTGTGATATTGACGAGGAATGTGCAGTTATCCATGTTACCACTGCTATCATCAACCATACAGGTCACGTTTGTTTCTCCAAATTCAAAAATGCTTCCAGACGTTGGTATGCAAGTCGCAGTCGGCATTGGATCAATGTTATCAGTAAACTCCATAGAGAAAATCACTGTAGTATTATCGGAATTGGGATCTGTAGGAGACGTTATGGGATCTGGGCACATTGGCGATTCGCGATCTAAAGGATCAAATAATAAATATGATAAATGAAGACTGTTCAGATTTTTTTCGTGGAAGTTTCATTCAAAATTATTCCATTTTTTTCATCGCACCCACAAGGTTTGCGCAATGCCCATTAACAGGTAAACTATTTAGTCATTAGGAAAGTTTCCAAATACAAGGTAAAGCTCGTAATTTTCATCTCCAGGTTGCTTGTTAATCAAGTTACAAGAAACGGTGGTATCTGCTTATATTTGCTTATATACATTCATTTTAGATACATAATACGGTATGTCTGATTTAACTTGTAATAGAAAAATCGACATTAATGTATACGTAAGGTCTTACAATCAGCAATTAGGTAATAAACCTACCTTCAACTATCACTAGAAATGAACAGTTGGCAGTATTTCCAGCCAGGTCGGTAGAGAATGTAGATGGTATCACACGATTGAGCAGAATGTATCACCAGATGAAGCATTACACGAAGTGCTTGGAAGAGCGTCAACATTATCGGTAGCAGTTACGGAGAACATGACAATTGAATAATTCCTTGCAATCGTTGTTGGCACTGTGATACTACGTGGACACTCCATAACAGGTGCTTCGTTGTCTGTTAAAGGGCAGTAATATGATTGGGAGGAATAAATATGCTTGTAGAACCAGACATGTTTAAAGATATCCCAAAGACACAACAACTGGAGTGGATCTCCTGATGGAAAGTTCTGATATGAGTTTGTTTACTTGAGGGAAATCAAGCATGCACATACAAAAAATGAAATAAAATCATGCCAAGGATATTTTCGTAAATAACTCTTAACATGTCCATGTGAAGTTCCAAATGATCAGTCATACCCATACTTGGTGTTCAATACACTAACAAACTTTAACGTTGCAAAAAATTACTATTATATGGATGAATGGAATCGCAGAAAGTATTTTAAGACCGTTAATTTTGCATTCAATAAAACCTTTAATCAGGTGTTCACAATGTTGTATAGTTTTTTTTTAATAATAATATCAATTCAATGCTTGATCGGGTACCCAAGTTAGAAATTGGTGAGCAGCAACCTTCTTAAATATTACCTTTTGAACTCTTATAGCTTTTAAGACGAACCACTAACAAACGGTAACAAAATGTGATATAACAAAACTACCCTTTTGTTATTGCATTAAAACATGATAAGGTAGCCTTGGATATTTTTTCTGCTGTAATCTCTGTATGAAATTATTGACATCGATCTTTTCAAAATGAAATACTAAATGATAAGGATGAGTGTAAAAAATCTATACAATATGACATACATTGGTGAGTTATGACGACTTGAATGTAATTATAACTTTGTCTAAATATTGCCATTAACACATAAAATCTTTTCATACATTACCTTAAAAATAACTCCAATTTTGCAGTTGTCATGAGACATGGTTTTGAATGAAATAATTATTATTGGTTCGAAGTTGAAGGCTATTATTCATTTAAAATCAATCTTACCGAATCTTTATCGGCGTAAACGCTTGGGGTGTGTTTATGACATGTAAGTCTTCTTTATGCATGTATGTATTGTATTAAGATAAAAAAAAACAGTTTCACCTACCTGTAATATTGATCAGGAATGTGCAGTTATCCATGTTACCACTGCTATCATCAACCATACAGGTCACGTTTGTTTCTCCAAATTCAAAGATGCTTCCAGACGCTGGTATGCAGGTCGCAGTCGGCATTGGATCGATATTATCAGTAAACTCCATAGAGAAACTCACCGTGGTATTATCAGAATTGGGATCTGTAGGCAATGTTATCGGATCCGGACATATTGGAGATTCGCGATCTAAAGGATCAATGATAAATTTGAATTCAAAATTATCATTTATTTTTCCATCATAGAAACCAGCTATATACGAAGTACATTAGCACGTTATCTTTATTGAAAGTTTTAAAACACTTGGTATTCTCCTCCATTTACACACCCAAGTTTCTTTTCAGTTGACCTTTATTATTCTCAGCATACTGAGAACGGACAGTACCTTCACTGAGCTTGTATTCAAGCAGGCGCGGTTCTACGGGGGGGCTTTGGGGGGCTCAAGCCCCCCCAAAAATCGCTCAAGCCCCCCCAAAAATTTTCGGACCAAAAATGATTACAATGAAAATATTAATAAATAAACTAAAGTGATTGAGCAAAGATTAAATATGAATAGAAAGAACTTATAAGACATTATAAATATGTATTTACCATGCCCAGGAACGAGTCTTTTTATTACGTATTTTCAAGAAGTTCTTACGCTTGCTCGGTCGCTTCGCTCCCTCGACTACCCAATAACATTTTTTTTTTCACATAGGCTTACTTACTGTTTATTTTCTTGAAATAATAATTTCAATAATAATTTGCATAATACACGTTTAAAATATGTATTTATTGTGCTTAGAAACATGTCTTTGCTACGTGTATTTT
>JZLH01S0495552.1:0-20657 GCA_001188425.1 Eucidaris tribuloides
TCGCACCTACGATAGTGGCGATTTCATGTTGTGGGGATGGTGGCGGGGGGGGGAGAGACAGCGCACAGCATTAATACACATTTTTGTGAAACAATCTAATCTATACAAAAATTGTTTGTTGATAGAGATTGTGATTTATCAACACGTACATGTAAACTAAAACGATGGTTTATGATTTCATATTAAATTTGTTTATGTGTTAATGAAGTGTTGCTAAGTAATGAAGTGTTCTAGAAATAAAACACCGTAAACATGAACTTTTGCTATCATATACATGTATTATAAACATAATTTCAGTTTATAATATGTTTGCCAGATAAAATGTTTAAAGTGTTTATATACAGAAAATTGTTAAGTATATTTTCAGTGATCTATAAAATTTATCAAAAATGCCAATACAAATTTTGGAAAAAATTAAGCTTGCAAAAATCAAGCGTGGATAAACCCCCTCCCCTTGAGGGGGTGGGATCATGTAAACCACCCACACCGGAATTCAACGCCTATATAACAGAGTTAATTTGTGGACATTAAAAACTTCATGGTAGTCTTCAAATATTATTATCGCTCTAGGATGCAAATTGATTCCAAACGCGTACTAAAAAAAAATGTTGAAAATGTAGATCAGTGTAAAAAGTTTTAGTGTCTATGTCTCCATTTCCCTTGCACGGGCCAAACTTTGCTTAGAATATTACAACTTATCTTAATGCAAAAAATACTTTGAAATTGATTACGCGTAATCAGGAAATTAATTAGATAGAGTAGCACTACATTTTGGGAAATATTTAGTAAACAGTTCTTCATAAATACACTACCGAACCAAGTCCAGTGGAACTGGGAACACAACGAAGCACTGACCATACAATTCACCAACCCCCAGAGTAACAGTGGGATGATATACTGATAGACTGAATGGGTCATGTAGAGCTATAGTTTCCAGCCTGCTAAATTTGCCACTATTTTGACCAAGTTTAAAAAAATCCCTCTTAAACCCACTTATATATCACAAATATTATTTCTGAATACTCGACTATGCGACACTAAATTCATGGTCAGATTTATCATATTTACAAAGATGCAATAATTACACAGTATATGGCAGTTAAGACAATATAAATACAACCATACACCATTTAACAGCATGTGGGACTGGGCAAATGCTCGTAGTCCGGAGCAAGGGAATCAAGGGATAAACTGCTGAGTGTTTATTGGAGGTGGCTGTGATATATTTTCTGTTTATTTGAAACATTTTGCTTAACCTTTGCATGCTATCTCAGTCATCTTTTCACTGAATACTTTCTGTAATTTCTTCATCCTTGCACAATTTTGCCTGCGATGTTATATTTTTTTTCTTGGACAAGTTATCAGGTCCAGAGCAGAAATGTCTCTGATCTTGCACTGGCCTTAATATTGCCGACTTCGACTGCGCTGTGCGTCCTGACGCCCGTTAAATTTGCGTCTTTGCAGAACGGCATTTTGAGCAAATAATTAGCCGATGTTTTGGCCAGCGTTTCCTACCGTAAAAACAGTCTATTTATTTCATTTTGTTTCAATACAAGTTTTGGTCATTTAACTTAGGTTTGCTTTGCAAATTATTACTTGCCCGATTCGGGCAAGCAATTTTTTAGTTGACAGCTAAACCAAAAAAAATTGCCCCTTTTTTGCGCCGATGTGATGTTTACTTGCCCCGCCATCGGGCAAGCGGTTATGTGCAGACACCCTGCTGATACGACTTATAATCATTTAACCCTCACATGATATATAGGCCAAGCTCCCCACGATTTACAAAAGTCCTCGGACCTTGGCAGTTTATCTTTCGTTGTAATCGAAATTTCAATTATAAACCGAACCAATTAAGTATTATAATAATATATAGAGAATATAATTTTGGGACTTAAATGTTTAACTTCGTTGTAACATGGAATCGAATTTTGTTATGACTGTGTTTTTGTTGAACACAGGAGTGCAACTGTATATAAAGGAAAATTGAGGGTTCCATTATGATTTTTTTTCCATAATTTTTTTTTTTTTTTGGGGGGGGGTGTAATAAGTCAAAGGGGACTGCCAGGCTAATAAGCAATGTGGCTTTAAAAGGAGGTAGAAAAATCAGAAGAACAGATTAGTGAAACTTTCAAAAATTGGACACACAAATTTATTAATATATGAATTTTGTAAATTGCCAAAGATCATTACAAAATTGGCAACATTTGTGACATTCATTGTAAGCAATTGTGCCATTTAATATGACTGAGTCTTTGCCCAAATGATTTCAACTAGTGCACACCGAGTTAAGATAATTTGTAGCAAAAAAGTAGTATTAAAAACACTCAAAAAATAAAAAACACAGAGAAACAATGGGCAATGTAAAAAAATAACACATCAAAGGACAATGTATGCTAATTTTGCCTGTAAGGATAGAAACCGCGTCAGTTTTTTGTTGTTATTATGAAAGTACAACCAGCCAGTTATGAAATGGCAGACATACGTTTTTATCCTTTAATAGTATGATGAGTGTAGTAATTGATGGGGCACTTCAGGGTCAGGAAAGAGCGTTGAGAGCCTCGATTACACAGATGTACAATCAGCCTAATCAAATTCATCTTATACGATAATTACCACAACAAAAGGACCGTCCTCATTTGACGTTGGAGGACACATAATAAACACATCGCGTTGAACTTCAAGTATAGACTGATGTGGGACGCAAAAAAATTTGAGAAAGCTTGGGAGCAATAGGGTTTCGGTAAACGAATAAGGTAAGCGACGAATGAGGTGATTCTGTCCTCGAATAAGATCTTGGCAAGTTGGGAAGGGGACGATGGTGCGAGGCTCCGGCACTGAGACTGTGGCTGAGTGAGATAAGTGTCGGCCACTAATATTAATGCTCGACATGTCTAATCAAAGGGAAGGATAGAGTCGGTCACTTGAAGTGAACAAATGTGATGTGGACGTAGGATCAGTGGCCATGGTACATGTCTGGGCTAATAATGTGTTTGCCCAAGGTTCACATAGTGACATCAATATCCTTGCATGAATGTGTTTGCAGACCTAGCTCTTTGTATTTTGGGACGTGGAAGGGTATTGTGATAAAAGTCAGTTGTGTGGTGTTGTCTGTGTGTCCAATCGTAAAATAGAACTGGAAACTCTGTCAATGAGATTCGATGTGTTTTCTGTGGTGTCTGGGTTCTCTTTTCCGAATTCGGTCCTCGCCAGACATTTATTATAGATTAACTGATTGCTCTCTTCAAATGACTAATGGGATGTCATAGCGGCTGATTGAGGGATTGTCTCCGCACACGTATACTCTTCATATTAATAGATGACGAACATACAGGTACAACTCTCAAAAAATATTATGATGTTAAATTATTGATGAATTAATGCTGTTACTCGCATAACATACTTTATACAAATACATAAGTCTGACGCTCTTTTCAAGCCAAAATAATTGCTACTCACATTTTAAATTCGAATTAAATGGATTTTTGTATAGGCATGCTAGTTGCGGGTCTTAGTAGGCCTCGATAATGGTCGTGGCAAGGTGCATGTGCTGAGTTGCGGGAAGTCCTTCCGGAATTGTTTCTCACGCCAGGTAGTGCGCTCGTTCGTACAGAATTCTGACATTCATTAATTATGGCAAATTTATGCAATTTAGTAATTTGCAATTAAAGCAAAAGTGCTGACTTCTACATTTCTACTGGCAGATTTCAATTCTTGTTCTTGTGCGTTTTATCTTGGATTAGGGCCTTGGTGCGTGGGTGGCTTCTACTAAGCTTATCTCTTATTCAGATGAGTCATTGGCTATCGGAGCGTTGCATGGGTGGACGTAGATATGACCTTATACACTTATACTACTTCGTATTTATCTTTAATCAATGGCAATGATTGATTGTGGGTGATTCTTAAGCGCCAATAACTTTATTGCCCAGTACTCGATTCTTTGTAGGTGTGTGACTAGGAATATTTCTCAGGCGTGCCTAATATAGTATTGAGAGCATTATGCATATTGCCACGTGGTTGTACCAACAAATCTCGACGCGTGAGGCACTGGACGTGGTCCGCGATACCCATAACCGCCAAAAGTAGTTATGAGTTGTCTTCTATAAGAAATACTTCGTGTGCTCACACTAATATGAAGTACTTTGCTAGTGATAATATTAGATTTAGCAGTATTAAAACAATGCATTAAGTGCTTTAATTAGTGAAAATCATTGAAGAGACATCCAGCTTTCCCCGATTCCAACTGACATTGGTCGCTTATGAGATTCAACTCTTACATTTTTTCCTTATCGGAATTACTGTCCGAGAATAGTAACAAATTAGGACTGTGCCCAATATGTGTAGGTTGTCGCCAAATAATTGTAGCTCGGTATGGTGACCCGCCCATAAGGAGCAAAAAGGTTCATTTGAGTGGTGTGAGACTTGTTCGAATATATTCGGTAAGTTGAGTGGTTATATTTCATTGTTTTCATCTACAATCACTGATCAGAGGATGTGTTCTTATTAATAACGAAAACCAGTGTGGTCGAAATTTGATCATTCAATGGGATGGTTGTGTGAAAAAGGAGGGGGTTCCTCCGATATTGGTAGCATCTGTCTACAGTGTTATATAGTGTCTTTCAAGATATACAGGTCCCCCGCTTGGGGGACACTCATGGCAGTGTCGCACATGTGTCGTCAGTAAAAACCACGGTATACATCTCTTATAACTACACCAAAGTCATTTTGTTACGACATTAATATCTTAAAGGGATGGTTTGAAGAATATGCATAAGGCAGAGTGAGGCGTGATACAGCATTTTTATGAGTAGTATCGTGTAAGTGTGTGACAATTAGGGTGAATGCGATCGGCAGATGTAATAAATAGGGTGGTCAATAACTGTAGTGAAAGGAAGTCAAAAGGTGAAAGCGAAGTTTTCGTGATATATACGACTAGCTTCGGTCATTAGTACCTCTTTTATACTTTAAATCACGAAAAAGTATAGAGTTTAATGGGTTACAAGGCCCATAACAAGTATGTTCGTAAGATATAGTACGACAGAGTTCATAATAATGTGCTGAACACATGTTAAGTTGGGATTAACAGACATATGTGTGAATAAGATCTGCTACTTTTGACAGAAAACTTCATATTCACGGCATGTCTTGACCTGTTCCTGGACCCCACATGTGGGCAGTTGAAACAAGTGTGTGGGAGAGTAAGGAGACTTATATATAGCATTCAACTCTTCACACATACACATACGAGGTATAGAGATGTGATGAATTGATAACTGAGACGATAGTTAATATTGGATTGAAGTGAGACCAACCCTCATTATGGTGCGATGTACGAGGAAAAGGAGGTTCCCTTGGAATGGGTACACTATTTGGGGTAAGGGTAAACAGAATCCAACCATGGCCCTCGCGTGTGCAAAAGCCTCTCAGCCGCCAAATAAATAAGCAAATCTTTGCCATCATTTCACTTTTTGCGAGTTGGAAGCAGTACTCTATTACGCAAGTAATGTGTTCAAGCACATTGTGAGTGTGATGGAATTTTATACTGTTGCAACTGATGGTGTTTCTGAATTTGACAATTTGTCGATTTTATTGCTGTCAATGGATGCATGCAATTTCTGCAGAAAAGTCTGTGAAATTGTGTACCACAAATCATTGTTGTGTATGTGTTTTGTAACTGTGAACGCGTGAATGGCTAAATGCAAATTCAATTGAGCATCAAGTCATATGCCGCTCTTAATTTTGTGTGCGCGTCTGAATCCCCAGACAGTCCGATCTAAGTTAGGAGGTGTTGAATACCAAATTGTTACATGTTTCAGTGCCAAAACTTGTCAGCGCTAAGAAAGCTGTTTTTGTAAAAAAAAAAAGACTAATAAATAATAATAATTAAAAGTTTTCAGTTTAAGTGGACCATAAGTTCCAAAGGCCTTGCCCATCATTTTTCGGGGGGGGGGGGGGGGGGGGGGGGGGGGGGGGGGGTGGGGAACCCTTATTTACCGAGATGAAACTTATTTCAAAATGTAAAATCCAGCACAAAAAAGAAAAGGACATTTAAACATTTCGGGGGGGGGGGGTAAGCTGCCCCCCCCCCAACTCCTATGTTATAGCCAGATTTCCCATATGTTTCCAAAATAGCAAAATAGTTTCCACCAATACTGCCTTTGACAATGACAGGATATGAGACCGAATATCAATATAAAACCTGAAAACAATCTATTCGGATCAAGTTTAGTTTCTACTCAAAGATATATGATACTATTATTGATAGTTAAGGATAATGGGAGTATACAGGTTGTGATTGCACTTTTCCTTTGTTAATTGTCAAAATGTTATGTAAATGTGGACTACGAGAGGTTATTGTTCAATCCAAAAATGAAGTTGTTTTTGTTCTGAGAATTGTTACCCTCTTTCTTTTGGCTAACAAGTTATGAAAAGAGCAAGGGTAATTATAGTAAAGTAGTATAATCACATTTAATGATGGAAGCATCGGTGTAAATAAGCCATACCTGATATTGTTACCTGCTTATGCAGGTAAATAGCGTTGCCCATAAAAACAAGGTGCTTTTGAATTTGTAGTGCTGTAACAGAAATATTTTGTAAATATGACATAATCAAAACTACCCCAGAGTTGCCAATGTCAGTGAATCCATTGGCGTGAGACTCCCATTGGCCAATGATATAAGTGAGAGATCCACATGTGTGAGATCCATAGAAATGTATGGTAAATCAAACAAAATATTGGCGTGAGAAAGGGCCAAAATGCGCGAGTCTCAAGCTCATTGCGTGAGAGTTGGCAGCCCTGCTACCCTACAACAGGGCTCGACAAAAGCACTTGCCCGCTTGCTCGGGGCAAGTAAAGTTTGCTTCTGGGCAAGTAAAAATTAAGGAAATCAATTTTACTTGCCCGAACATGTTCAACTCTAAAATCAAGAGAGTATTAAAGACTTGAGTTTTTTAAAGTTTCTTTTAATTTTGTGTAAATTTCAGTTGACTACGTATCTGTAAAAACCTGGGGTTTTTTTTACGAGGTACTCTCTCAAAAGTAACACAATTAACAAGCATTTTGTTCACTTGGGTAAGTAAAAATTTTGTTTGGGCATCTACATAAATGAAAATAAAAAGTTTGCTTGCCCAATCGGGCAATCAGCCAAAAAAGTTAGTGTGGAGCCCTGCCTACAAGTACCTTTTTACCAACTGAATGCTTCCATATCCTGTGCAGTCAAAAATATACATTGTCTTGTAAACACATTTGCTATTGATTCCAAGGTGTTCAATGACATCAGAGATTTTGTATACCACACATAAAGGCTGGGTTACTGGTGAGAGTTTATATTGCTGTCAGAATATCAATATCAAATTTCTTTTTTATTTACATTTGGATGTTTTGATTTGTTACTTTAAATAACTTTGTTTTACTTTCACGGTTTCACTTTCACTTACCTATATACTGTGAAGAAAGGAAACAACCAACTATTGCTGAAGATTCAAGTTTACTTTTCATGATGTTTTTGTCAGGAAAAACAGCATTGTGTCAGGTGCAACGAGAATTTGAGTTATTTTTAGGAGTAAAAACATGCAATAAAGTTTAGCTTTCATTTCTGCTGTTTGGAAATAATCATGAGAATCTGTGTTATCAGAACTATAATGGGAATCTCAAATGTCTGTGTTTGTTTTTATCCCATGGACCATGTAAGTAGATTAGACTGTAGTCTTAATATCATTTTCTTTGTGCAGCTATATCTATTTCTTTTTACCTTTTCTTTCATTCATTCTTTCATTGCTTTTTCTTTTATTCTGCCTATCTACTTTCTCCTAAATGATGTTTGCTTTCATCTAAACATTACTAAATGTGTTGAAACAGTTGCTGGATGATTTAACAATACATCCTTGAAAATGACTCCCCACCCTCATCCATGAATAGATGGAAACCAACACAAACAATAGAAGTAGAGGTAGTAGTAGTAGTAGAAGTAGTACTAGTAGTAGAAGTAGTAGTAGTAGTAGTAGTAGTAGTAGTAGTAGTAGTAATAGTAGTAGTACTAGTAGTAGTACAGTGTACTCTCGTTATAAAGAAGTCCTTTGGACCCACCAAATTTGTTCTTTATTAACGAAATTTCTTTATATCAGGGTTGCAAAAACAATAAAATACAAAGGAATTCCAAGTTATGGGACCAGAGATTTTACTTCTTTATAATGAGATTTTGTTATATCAGTGTTCTTTATAACGAGAGTGCACTGTAGTTGTTTTAGTAGTAGTAGTCAGTAGTAGTAGTTGTTAGTAGTAATCATACATTGTGCTACTACTACTACTACTACTACTACTACTACTATATTGGAAGAGCTGAAAACACAAATTACATTGAAGGTCAAACAAGTTAGGGGTAAATGACCCAGCAACATTTGACTGATTAATTATACAGGTATGATGTATGGTAGTACATGTACATCCAAAAAGGTCCAATGAGCAAATACAAGTGCCTCCTTTAAATTATGACTACACCTGCATATTATGTAGAGCACCTATTAATTGTGTAGTGTCTGTACTACCTGTATGTTCTAAAAATTTTACAAGAATGATTGTACTTGAAGTTTTATATTGTAGTATTAATAACACTTGGAAATTCAATGCCTTCAATCTTCAGGAAACAGCTAAGAAATACAATGAAGGCAGAATACAACATTTATGTATAAAACAATTGGTTTAATAGCAGTTTAACAGGCAAAGACAAGATAAAAAAATAAGTTATTCACAAAGTATGGCTAAGTTTATGCATAAAATAATACTTCAGGATATTAGTCACTTTGCTATGACTATCTGCCAAACTGATTTAGATTTGGTTTGCAGCAGTGAATACATAGATATTGCTTCCATCAGCAAAACTTCTACATGTCTTTTTTTTCGGGGGGGGGGGGGGTGGGGTAGCTGATCTGATGCATCATAACAGTATAAAGTCAAACATGATTTCAAAAATAAGTAAAAGCCTTGGTTGCAAATTTGCCATTTGATGATTATGACATTACAAAGTCAAACATTTCAGAAATATTAGAGAGCCTTGGCTTCAAATTTGCCGGCTGATGTATCATAACATTACAAAGTCAAATATCATTTCATAATAAGTAAAAGACTTGGTGTGCAAATTTGCCAAAATAGTTGATCAACTCTTAATCTGTCATACGTTTTGACTAGTGCCACACTGAGCAAGTTTTTTTAGTGTAGCAGAGAATGTCTGTATAACAAATTTTCGGTACACCGAAACCGCTGAAAAAATATCATGAAAACCCGGTATACCAGCCCGTAGCAGGCGACTCGTGACTCCAGCAAATGCACAAACTCGATGCTGAACGACAGGCACAACATCGATGGCAATGTGTGGGACTGAAGTCAATTATTGACTGATGGTATGACAATTAAAACGATGTGTAAGTTAAAATATTTTTGATGTGAACGTACCTCAATCATTGGTAACAAATATCAACAATAATCAACTATTTGACTCACCAAAATACGGATTATAACGTCTTTATAAAACAAATTTCCCTCCGCACGTCAGTCACACACGCAAGAAAGACATGAGATCGCAAAGAATTCGCGGTCGGGGCTATTTCCGTCTTCTGGACATATGCCCCCAACGGTAAGTGACGGGAAAGGACAAAGGCTGCAAATCTTTACGTGGCGCAGCTAGACTCGGCAAGAATTGAGTTGCGACATTGATGCGACATGCGACATGTCTGTACATGTGAAAGCGGGCCGCAATCAGCAAATTCCGTGTGAATAATGAAAGAAATATCTCTTTCGGAGGCAATTTATTGTGGAAGGAAAGTTATGAATTGTGAATGGATGTTGTCATTTTGTCGATACATGGAATGAAATATCGGAGAAAAGCAGGATATCGGTAAAAGTCGATATAGCGATATTTTTTCAATGGCAATACCGGAAATACCGACAAAATAAAATATCATTAAAAAACAATATACCGGAATACCGACATACATTATAGTGTAGTGTCATCTTCAAACAGCTATTTTTTTAACACATGCACAGTGAAAAAATGTTTGTGTAGAAAATTTGAAGTTAAACATACATGTAAATATATTTTTGGAATTGTAAGTTTAATTACAATGTCAAAATTTCACAACTTACAAAATAATCTTGTTAAGTTCTATATTTAAGATCAAAAGATGTTGAGTATACAGGAAATGTTCACATTTTTCTGTATTACAAATGCAAATATTTGATGATAAAAATCCTACTTTGAGCCTAACCAGTTTTTGTTCATTCATAGAGCTTACGAGCATCACAACCTGCAAATCTTGTCATGAGGCTTGAAACACTATTGCTCTATTGCTTTTCCATGATCAAACAAGTTTTAGTTTCTACACATTACAAAAAAAATATATGGCCCTGCTGGTATACATTTATGTCACAATACAATCTGTACAGATACCAGCAGTGAGTTGCTTAAAAAAACAGATTGGAAGAATAATCAAATCATATACAATGCAATGGTCCTTGGCATATGTTGAGCACTAAGTAGCACCTAAAAAAACAGGTATACAGTGCCTCCCAGAAAAAACACACCCTAAAACAAAGGCTTATTGTGCAGAAGCAATGGGGTGTATGATTAGAAAAACATGTTCGAAATAAACTTTGACTTATGCTCTTTCAGATATTATACATTAAGTTAACTTATTTATAATTGCATCTGTGAGTACCATGACTTTGAAAATTGAATGCCCCAAACCATTTGCTACAGTTTTTGGCTTTGAGCATATCAAGAAACGAAAGGGATGGACACATAATGTGCTCAGTGTCAAAGTCAAAAAGTGTAGGAGATGGTTTTTGACATTAAACATTTAAAGTCATGGTATTTAGAGATGCAATAATTAATAAGTTTGCTTAATGTATCATTTGAAAGAGCATGAGCCAAAGTTCATTTTGAACATTTTTTTTTTCAGTCATATGCCCCACTGCCTCTGCACAGTAAGTCTTTGTTTTCAGGTTTTGTTTTTTCTGGGATACACTGTGGAGTTGGCATTTTCCCCCCTCAAAGTCTATTCTTTGACTTCCTCCATTGGAACATCCGTCTCCATTCTAGAAGTGCCGGGGATATCTTGAACAGCGGCATCACCGGCCTTGCTCATCTCGACAACATTGGCAGTCTCGACACCGGCAGGTTGAACAATGGCAGTTCCAGGAACAGCAGATTCAATCCTGGCGGTTTCAATGCCACCAGCAGAAGCACTAGCGGTTCCACTAGCACCAGCAACTGCACCCTCAACCTCACCCACATCTTCATCGATATCATCATCATCATCTTCGTCATCATCTTCATCATCGTCGTCATCACCTCGCGCGTCACCAACGATCCTCTTTCCCTCTTTGCTTCCGGCCAGGAGCCCCCACTTGCAGGACCAGTAGGCCTTCTGGAGGCCCATCACCACCTTCTCCATATCGAGGACCTCCATCTTGGCGCGGTGCTCCGTGGCCATCATGGCCAGTCGCCTCTTGTGCTCGATGCGATGGAAGCCGAGGATCTCCTTCTGGATGTCCTCGCCCAACGACACCACCAGGTCGCCGACCTTCTCGTGTCGCAGCGAACTGGACGGCACCATCGCGACGTGTTGACCGGTGGTCTTGGCCTTGCCCTTGGCCTGGCTCTGAGTCTGGGTCTGACTTCTGGTCTGGCTCCTGGTCTGACCCCGTGTCTGGACTTTCTGTGTGGAAGCGGCTGGGCCCTTTGCTTTTCTGCGGTCACGGGTGTTGTACCGCTTTTTGGGCGAGTAGTCTTCATCTTTTTCGTCGTCGTACTCTTCGGCGTACGTATCGCTTCCCTCGTAGTCCTCTCCATTCATGCTGTTGATCTCCTCGTAGTTCTCAAGAGAATCCTCCATATCTATGGTAGGAGCTCTGAATAGGGGGGAGAAATAGAGTTGAGAGATGAGCTGGAGGTTCTTTCCTCATTTGGTCCTAAGTCATTTAAATAGCTTCCAGACAAAATATTCATTTCGTGCCCTGATAGCATAACATACCTTAACCCGTTGTATACACGAGCTGGATGTACCCTGAGTTAATTCTAAGGGATTTTCAGAATCTTGGAGGCAATGGGTAAATTACAAAGCTTTATAAATTTCTTTCTTTCTTGTGTCAAGTTCATTTTTTTCCTCTATACATTATTACACCATTCCTTATTCAAATGTCTGCTTCACTTAATTATGTCCACGGATGTAGTCGAGGCCGGCCGTTCTGAGTCACGAGGCCGCTGGAAAATATTGTTCCCATAGACTTTGTACATGTGACTCGGTCCGAGGCCAAGGCCAAGGCTGGCAAAATCCGGCCTCGACTACATCCCTGATTATGTCAGGACCCAACTGAAATGTGATATTAAAAGGATTAAACCTTCACCCCATTGGAGACGATTTGATTTTAATAATAACTTGCATTCTCTGTAAACCCCAGCCTGAGATATCTCATGCTTAGGCCTAAAAAAAAATTGTTGTATAGGAGTAATGGCTCACTGAAAAATAGGGTAGGTAGGGCAGTGTTTTTTTGTGTGTTTTTTTTAATGGGCCACTATCAGCGCCCAATGCTTTCACTTTATGAACTATAAGCCTACAATCGGCCAATTCGGAAGCCGATATTTCTTGCAATAGATCATCAATGACATCATTCAAGCCAAAGTTGAGGACACTGAAAATAATTTTTGGCCCAAGTGTGCCTGTTACCTTTACTGCGTAAGACGCCATGTTGAGGTAAACAGCTCGATCATCACTGGCTACATGTATAGTTAGCACGGCTAGAGGCTAGAAGATAGCGAGGCTCCATATAGAAGCGCATACGACGGCAAAATCACTGTTCTGTCCGCAACACTTCCGGGTTTTCAATTTGATCGCAAAGTCAGCACGATATGCAATATCGATACTATCGATAGCAATACAAAGAAAGAAAAAAAACGAAGAATCGGGGAAATTTTTAGGATTGGGCGGGTTACGCTAATACAACAATTTGTTTTTTAGGCCTTTAGTGTCCAATAGGGTGAGAAAAAAAGGAGGAGTGTCTTACTGGTGTTGGCCGTGTTCATACTCGGCGTTGATCTTCTGTGCCATCTCCCTCAGCTCCTGACAGAGCTCCGGCTGGTAGCGGAACTCGGGGTGCTCCTCCGTCCAGTCGCTGTCCTCCTCCTGGCCCCCCAGGGTGTCGTCCAGGTCGATGGACATCAGGCGGCAGATCTTCCTCGAGAGGAGGGTCATGTTGTGCCGCTTGCCCATCATCTGTGCCTCCATGTACTTCTTGTAGTCCTTGCGGGCCAGGTGCACGAGGTGCTTCCACTGGGTGCGGCATTTCTCGCCCCCTTTGCCAATGACAAGGTGGTCTTCGAGAGGTCCGAACCTGTAATGATGATTGATTGTAGGAGAGAGTAAATTAGATTTGTTAACTCTTAAAGGCGAGGTTCACCCTGACGTCAAGTTGGTTTTCGTAAAAGCAGAAAAATGAGAGAAACATATTAATGAAAGTTTGGCGAAAATCCACCAAAGAATAACAGAGTTATAAGTTTCAAAGTTTTAATTTTGTGATGTCACATGCTACATGTAGCAGCTCCCCATGTGCAATGTACATGTAATATAAATTCCATAAATTGTCATTTTTTAATGGTTTATGATAATTGAACGGGTTTTTTCATAGAAGCTTGTATATAAACAATGTTGCCGATAATATATTGAATGCACAGATAAAATAATTTTGAAATTTCTGAGAAAACGGTGCCCACTTAATGGAATTTATATCACATGACATATGGGGAGCTGCTCGCATGTGACGTCACAAATTCAAAACTTTGAAAGTTCATAACTCCGCTATTCTTTGGTGGATTTTCGCCAAACTTTCAATAATGCGTTTCTCTCATTTTTCTGCTTTTATTAAAACCAACTTAACCTCAGGGTGAACCTTGCCTTTAAAGGGAAGTGATATGATTGAGAGAAGTCAAAAATGCCTCAAAAAATAACAAAGTTGAAATTTATACAGCAATATATAACACCTGAGTTACAGTATTGAATTTACATGAATGATTCCAGAAATAAGAACACTTTTCGAAATATTTTGCTGTCAAAAATTTGTCAAATGTTTACTCATTGTTCATAGACACCTGCACTCAGAAATCATAAATGACAGCCAAATCTGTGTAGCTTTTTTCATGGGTTAAATGATTTATCAATGCTAGCATACATATGCCCAGAAAAAAAACTCAGTGGTATTTGGTTGAAGATAGCTTTGTCACAAAAAACAATTTTCAACCTAAACAACATATGAAATAGTGATCATTTACTAAGTAACTTTCACTGAAAAACTTTAAGAATTGATGCAAAAATAGAGATTTAAATTTCTATTACTTTTTAGCCAGTGGTAACTGAAATTAGGTGAAGTGCCCTCATATTTCTGAATCAATGATTGATAGTAAAACTTTTTCATAAATCTTGAATAATTTAAATTAAGCACTAAATTAGGCGAACGGAGTACGTTGGTATGGACATGTGTTGAGGAGGGATGTTGATCATGTTTTGAGAAGGGTGCTTGAGTTTGAGGTGGCTGGTCAGAGGGGAAGGGGGCGACCGAAGAAGACATGGAAGAAGCAGGTGGTAGAGGAGAGTAGGAGGGTTGGGTTGAGGGAGGAGGATGCGCCGAATAGAGTAAAGTGGAGGGAGGGGGTGAGGGTGATTTCTGTGAGTGCGAGATGAATCCGGCCACCCCCGTAGTTCGGGGACTAAACCGGATTTAAAACCTGGATTACTACTACAGGGAAACCCCGTTATAACGAGCTCGGATAAAGCGAGGTACCGCTTTCAACGAGGTGATTGTCTCGGTCCCGTTTTTATTTACGTGTTGTTCAATGGAAAGAAGTGCCGTTTATAGCGAGCTCGGTTATTGCGAGATTTCGCTTACAACGAGGTATTTTTCTCAACCCATTAACCCGTTGCCTCCGACTCCGAGATTCTGGAAATCCCATAGAGTTAACACGGGCCACATCCGGTTCCCGTAGCCAACGGGTTAACAAAGAAAAGCATGAGAAATTCACCCAGTTAAAACGAGGAAATGAAAGTCGCATGGTCCGCTGACCAAATTCTAAATTTTGGCAACGCAAAAAATGGCCAATCATTTCAGAGCGCATCGCACTTCAGCCTGCCATGCACGCAGCCATGCACAATATGAAGTCCCTGACTTATGTGCAAGTGTGCGTGATATACACACACAACTGCACAGTATGCACATTCACCTGTCACACAAAGCCTGCCTCCCGTACGTATATACACAGTACTCGACGCAAGTTACGAGCGTGAAGGTTGCTGCTTTATTTCGAGATCTAGTTTCCTTTATTACTTTGGATGAGTATATAAATAATAAATAATTAGCTTTCCATTCATAGTTTTGGTGCAGAACAAGTAGGAAAAGCAGTAAACAGATGGGTTTAATGCCTAGTCCCATACATGTTATATTTTGTGTGTTACATTATGTGTACGTTTACAACGAGGTACCGGTTACAACGAGGTAAAGTCGGCAGTCCCGACAACCTCGTTAATAATGGGGTTTCCCTGTACTACTACTACTCCCTCACAGGTAACTTGCTAGATTAAACCTACTTTTTGGCAAATGCATAATAGATCTGCTCCCAGGCTTTTCTCTTGGCATGGATGTATGTGGTCTCTTTGCGCGGATCGGTGATGATGTCAAATTTGTTTTTGACGTGTTCAAAGAGGAAGAATTTTTCTGCAACGTTCCAATTCCTCGATCTGGGTCTGGCTGGGCGATACTCGCCAGACTCATCCATTTTGTCTGAAAAAAAAAGCAAAATTACTATAATGTCAACACTAGAATAAGCTTTATGTATGTGTTCATTTTGTAGTTTAAAAAATCAGAGGCTGTTTTCATGACACCAACTTGAATTATGTAGAGTTTCACGGTCTTAAACTACAGTGAACTTTCATGGTAATTTTCATTTTTCATAGTGACATTTTTTATGAGGATTAATTGATTAAATTCACCCAACTGCAAGCTGCAAAATTAAGTTTATTGAATGAAACCAGGGCTGGTCATTAGCATCCACCCACCCACCTGCCAGTGGCAGATTTGGAATTGGGTGGGTAAAATAGAAAATTGCCTGACCAGCTAGCGGGTAAAAACTTGTGGTAGATGTTGAGTCTATATTGAAATCCCTTGACCTGTTATTTTCATGAGGAAGTGATTTGTGATTTATTAAAAAGATATGTTAAAATTTGGGAGGTAAATATTCTAAGTTTCTTTCCAGCAGGTAACTTTTCAAACGAATGGCTAATAAAAAAAAATGCCACTTGGAACCAGCCCTGACTGAAACAATTGTTCCACACAAAAACATTTTTTGTCATGTTTACCGTTAGCAGACATTCATGTTTTAGTCAAAAGAAATATTGGTTTTAACTAAACTACAGTTACAGTATTCAAAGATGGCTGTTGATTTTATTGTGTGTATGGACAGTTGTATCATGTGTAATTGTTATGTATTTATGCAAAAACGCATATTGACCCAAAATATAAGTACTGTTCTGCCATGTATATTATAGGACTGATTGGCAGTGTATATAATCCCAAGCGGACCACTCCATTTTCTGAGGTGGATGTCACAGAAGAACATGTGTAAGAAGGGTGATTTGTAATTTGCAAGGAATTTATATTTTTGTATTGTTTAAGGTCTCTAATACTGTGTATGAAACAGGGACAGAGTCGAGGACAGATTTTGCTGGCCTTGGCCTTGGCCTCGGACCGAGTCATGTGTACAAAGTCTACGGGAAAAATATTTTCCAGCTCGGAAAGGTCAGCCTCGACTCCATCCCTGGCATAAAACGTCAAAAATCTAAAAGTCTACATTTTGCATGGCCTGAATATGTGGCATATATCACATAGGGTGGTAAAACACCTGCCAAAAGTTTAGGGTGTCATTGAAGCAATATTACTGCAACATGAAGTATTAGGTCCAGACAAGACTTCCCTTCCCATCCATGAGCTCATTTTGCAATAGCAAGCATGTTTTAAATCACCACTCATTTGCAGAGTTTATTTCTTGGATGAAGGAAAGGAAAGAAATTACTCACTCAGGAAAAAACATGGGCAGTCATGATGACAGGTTAATGGTTAAGTGAACTTTTCTTCAGTTCAAGTATAAATTAAATCAAGAACTTTTGTGGTCATTTAATATCTGTGTCTACATCTGATAAAGCAGTTGTATAATGAGCAAAACCTGTTGGAAGGACAGAGATGAAAAAAATAAATGGCAGTTTTATGATGAACAAATTTTGGAGGATAAATACCATATATGTATCCCAATCAAAGATCTTCCCTTTTTGATGACACATATGAAATTGTGATTACATATGAGGCTAATTTAGAAATGACAGAAAAAAATTACAATATTTGGTCATAAAACTTTATTTGTGAATTCATCAAAATAAAAGAATATGGGATTGAATTTCATTTGTGGGGACAAATATGCCATTCCCACTGTTACTTAGGTGAAATAAAAATAATCTTATCTAATTGTTCCATTAACTGCACCTGTTCACGTACAGTGGTAATATATCAGTAGCATTGTAATATATATCTAATTATCTGCATATAATTGCATCATAAATTCATATTCAGCTATTTGGCATATGATACTGCAAAATGCAATCATTGATTTGCTACAGTATAATTTACAATCCTAATCAAAGTTAATTGAGTTACTAATGGCAGTGGTCAGAAGCACAATCAGGGTACCCAAATACACTTTTCACACTTTAAACTGCCATAACTTCTTAAAAATTTTACCAATTGACTTGTAACTTTTCAGGTATCATCCCTAGACTCTACTTATCAAGAAAAATTAGTAACTTGATATTTTCTCTACGTTAAACCTTAATTAATTAAGATTAATTATCAGAAAACACTGAAAAACCCACGTAATGCGTCAAAAAAGTGCTGATGCGATTTGAGTAAAATTTGGTGTAGAAGCGTAGATTTACAGACTAACCCCACATGTTTGGTATCAAATTGCTGGTCTTTTCATTGCCATTCCATTGGTGCAATCAAAAACAGTGGTACTGTTTTATAGAGAAAGTTATGACGCCAGACAGAAATGTATGGTAGGAGCGTAATAATGCTGACTGATTTTGACGACCTTGCCATCTTCTACCACGTCCAGGGTAGCCATTCCTAAAGCTAAAAGTTTTCTTTCTGTTGTGAGAAAAAGTACATACTATGCACTGCATTTTGGTATGCAAATGTTTTCAAAATGTTGAAAAGTTTTTGAGATGTGAATTATTTTCTAATGCTGAGGAAAAAAAGTACCGGCACTTTTTCTGCATTTTTGGTGAGGTATATCACTGTTTTATCAAGTAGAAATACATGTTCCTATATTTCAATACCCTTGATTTTTTGATCAGATATTGTACATGATTGATCAAAGGTTCTGTGAAAATTTGGGTAAATTTGAGAAATGATAACTTTATTTGTCAACTCTTTACTTTTTGCTGAGGAAAAAAAGTTGACGTAGTGTCAGTTATAGGGCATCAGGTAGGTGGTATATTTAGGGTGCATGAATTGCCCCCTTGCATCCATCAATTTGCTTGCCCCTTTTATCAAACTGTTCCAGTTGTTCAAATTTTAACCTCCATAAATCTTAATCAATTTGGAAATCGTTAAGGGAGTCCACCCAAGGCCCAAAACTGAATGTGTAACTTACCTACCGTACAACTGCTTACATGGAAAGCTATGTGTGGGACTACACAAGTGGTCGTTTCGTAAAATTTTGTAAAAAATACCATATCTTCAGAGGTTTCAGTCCAAACAACTTAAAACTTCATAGTAATTATCAGCATACATATGTTATCAACTCCTGAACATTTCAACTCTTGGCACCTTACCAGAAAAAAAAATTTGACATATTATATGAAAGTAGTTTTATTTGCATTTAAAACAATACACACAAAATTAGGCATTTCCTTTACTTGGAATTTAAGTATAATTTACACCCACTTTCAATTATCTATTGAACACCATATTTTGGAAGGCCAAGGAGGTGCTCAATGAAAAGATTCACAATCAGTTTGAGACAAAAAGACTAATGTATTTTTTTTTAATGATTTTTTTTTACACGATACTAAATTTTATGTAATTCGACACCACACATTAAAATGCTAATTTATGCACATTTCGATAAAAAATTTCAATTTTTTTTCACATCAAATGAAAGTTTATATACTCAGCTACAACAAACAGCAAAAAAAGCATTTTCACCAAGTTTTTTCATTTTGCCCATGTTGCACAATTGGGCACCCTGATTGTGCTATTGACCCAGTGCACTTGCCCAGTCAGACCGCAGCACGTCCAAAATCCTTCGTATTTATCGTACGCGTATGCACGTTCTACGTGTTCATGCATACGTAATGAGCAAAAACACCTCACCGTTTCACCGAAGATAACTGCTAGAGTTTTTCGTGTTGTGAAACAAATAATATGTCATATTAAAGAGGAGAAAATGCTCTTTCTGTACGATATATCTGGAAAATCTATTTCTCAGAACAAAATCCTGTAATTTGCCGTTTAAAAATGTCTTAATTTTTTTTTCTTGCACTGATGTTTGTGCGCTTCGTTTACTACTATTACGGCGTGGAACCCAAAGAAAAATTGTATTTTCTGAAAGCTTGATTATCAATCTTCAATATAAAATTCAATTTATGGGCAATAATTTTTCGAACGGGTCAGCGTTCACGATAGAAAATACACTCAGAATAATTTTGGTGATCGAAATGCGATGACGAGATTTCACCGGAAACCGCACCGATCCTTGCCGTGATTTCGTTCACTCCATGACGCTAGGTTGACACGATCTTGTTGTATGTGGTCGCGAGCGTCCGCGGAGGTTTTTCTCGCTTCGTAACGTTCGTTTTTTTTATATTATCGTTTTTACGCATATAGTGCAGAAAACAAATATCTGTACTTTGACTTAAGTTCCACACTTCACACAAACATAAACGAAACTGTAAGTTTTTTCTCTTTATTTCGTATTTTGAAGGAGATTTAATTCCCACATACTCTGACTCGTTAAGAGACAGGGGGCTAGCAACCTTGTAGGAGTGTACGTGATAAATGGTTTACAATGTTTTGAAATTGTATACTTTCATGCCACGAGTGTTGATAGACGTTGAATTAGGCTAGTAATTTCTACATTTTGAAGATGCTTATAAGATATTTCATGTATCAACAATATTTTTTCATCGTTTGATCAACTAACCTAGCTTCAATTTTTTTTTATTTTACATTATTATTTTTCACTCTAATTATGTTTTTCATTTACCTGGCCATAAAAAAACATGATAAAGCAAGAAACTATCGGTGTGTTGGGGGGGTTGCACCCCTAACTCACAAGGTGGTGGTATGAAATGTACACTCATCCCTGCCCTACCCCCCCCCCCCCCCCCGCCCAGGTTTTCAGGGATTTTTGTTATTGGTGTACAGTATACTCATCCCCCCCCCCCCAAGAATTCAGGGATTGTTTTTTGTTTTTTAAATTTGTGTGTGTGCTTATTTGAACATGAATTATGATTGACCCCTCTGGACAGCATATCACCCCCACCCCCCCCCCCCCAAGGCTGAACAAACA